>CANTUQ010000073.1:16067500-16325000 GCA_947683425.1 Excoecaria cochinchinensis | reverse complement strand
TCAATCACCACTGAGTCGGTGTCTACTAGAACCATTTCATAGAATTCTCTGGTCTTTTCTGGGCAGTCTTCTAAAAAATGAAATCCTTTTGGGAAGATAAATTCAATTAATTTATAAAAACTCTGATTTTCTATCAATGATTGTTCCTCTATTTCTAAGACTTTGATAAATTTTTTTCGAGGGTTCAACTGATAAATTGATGAAGATCTTTTGGGAGATGATGAGGATGCGAAGGTAGGAGTGGATACTATAGTAGAATAGGTCGGTGGTCTAAAGGTAGAAGGTGGAATTAAAGGTGGTGTTCTGATAAGGTTTGAAGAAATTGGTGGAAAAAACTGAGGAGTTATTGCTCTAGGTCTAGGGGCAATAGGAGAGAAACGGTTTGGAGAGACGGGAATCATCTGATTAGTATAAATATGCTGATTATTATTCTGTTTTGAAATACTTTTTTTGCTCAAAATCTTCTTATTATTCATTTTCCCTGTAAAAACTCACGAGAAAGAAAATCAGGCAAACAATTATTTTGTCCTTTAATAAATTCGATTTCAAAATCAAAATTACTAAGAAGGGCTTGCCATCTAGCAAAAATCTGTTTAGAAATTAAATTTTTAACATCTTTTTCTAAAATATGTTTGGCTGAGAGGCAATCTATTATGAGTAAAAATTTTCTCATGTATAAATCATCTTCAAATTTTATAATGCATGAGACAATGCTTAAAATTTCCTTTTTAATCGTAGAATAATTCTTTTGAGTATTATTCCAGTTTCCTGAGTAATATCTAACCAATTCTTCTTTATTATTTCTTTTTTGTTTTAAAATTCCTCCAAATCCTTTATCACTAGCATCTGTTTCGACTATTAAAAATGCTTCTGGGTGAGGAATACTAAGACAAGGAAGACTTTTAACCTTTGATTTAATAACTTTTACTATTTGAGTATGCTCTTCTGTCCAAGGTGTAGGATTTTTCTTAAGTCTATCATAAAGAGGTTGACAAATTATACCTAAATTCTTAAAGAAATCATGAACATAATTTAAACATCCTAAAAACCTTTGCAACTGTTTTTTATCTTTAATTTCATCTGGAAATTTTTCTGTAAATTCTAAACTTCTATTAATTGGTCTAATTGTTCCTTGATTAATATCATGACCTAAAAATCTAACCTTTATCTGAAATAACTTTATTTTAGTTGGAGAGATTACTAATCCATTATTGTGAATAATATTATAGAATTTCCTTAAATGACTAAAATGTTGATTAATATTTTCTGAGAAAATTAAGACATCATCTATATAAACTATAGAGAATTCATTAATAGGTCTGACTATATCATTCATAATGTTTTGAAATTCCGATGGAGCATTTTTTAATCCAAAGGGCATTACATTCCATTCATAATGTCCAAAAGGAGTATTAAATCCTGTTTTGTACCTGTCTTTTTCTAAAATTTGTATTTGCCAGAATCCTGACTTCATATCAAATTTAGAAAATATCTTTGCATTATATAATCTTTTTAATAAATCTCTTTTATTAGGAATTGGATATCTAATCCATTGTAAAACTTTATTTAATGGTTTATAGTTTATAACTAGTCTAGGAATTCCTCTTTCTAATTCTGCAGCGTTCATAACATAAAAAGCTGAACAAGACCATGGAGATTTCGAGTCCCTAATTAATCCTTTATCCTTTAATTCTTGAATTTCTTTTCTACAAAGTTTTTCTAAATCTTCTGACATGTGTATGGCTTTAGATTTAGTAGGAATCTGTTTTTCATCAAAATCTTTTTCATAAGGTAAACTAACTATGTGGCTTTTCCTATTCCAAAAAGCATTAGGAACAGGAGCACAAACATCTTTTAAAAAAGTATTTTCTATATCTTTGACTTTTTCCCTTATTTTATCTTCATTTAACTGATTTTCTATTCGCTTTTCATCTATTTCTTGAACTAAATACTTTATGTGACTTAGTTTATTTTTCTTAATTAGATTTATTTCTTGAATATTATTTTTTAATTGATTAATATCTCGTGTTGTCATAGGAAAGGCAAATTCAAATAGAATTTCTTTTCCTAAAACAATTGTAGATAATCCATTATTATTAACTTGAAAAGGGTATAACATAGTTAAAAAAGGGGTTCCTAAAATTACTCCTGAATTTAAATTTTTAATTAATATTAACTGAGTTTTATAACAATATCCTTTATTACAAATTTTTACCTTGGATAATTTATATTTAATGTGTAACTTTGAACCACTAGCTGAGCTAAGTCTTTCTGAGGTTTTTTCATAATACTTAGTTGGAACTAATCCTTCTTGAATACAATTTTGATCAGCACCACTATCTATTAATGCTAAGGTAGAAAGATGAAAATCATCATTTATAACTATATCTAGTTTTACATACCATTTTTGATAATTTATTCTAGATATACTATTAATATATTCATCTTTATTTTCTGATTCGTTAATAATTAATGAAGTAGAAGCCTGATTGTTATTTTTAAATATTCGGCTTAAATTCCTTTTTAAATTTTCTTCTTCTAAGTTTAAAACCTTATCTTTTAATGTATTCACATCTTGTTTTAAATTCTTAACCTCTTCTTGAAGGTCTTGAATAGAGGATTTTTTATTATCTTGTCTAAATCTTTGACAAATTTCTGAAAAATTATAAGGTTTATAATCTTTTTGCTCCCTTTGTCCTATTAATTCTTTTAATTTGATTAAATAGTCTCTTTTTATTTCCGGATCATTTATTTTATCTATAATGTCTAATAAAAATTCTTGTTCATTATTAATCATATTTATTTGATTACACTGGCAAGTTCCTATACATTCACAAGATTCTGAATCACTATTATTAGATTCATTTTCACTTATATTATTTAAATCATTTTCAGAATAATCTTCTGATAGACTTTCTTCTGAGGAATCGTTAATTACAAGTTTCATAATTTTCTCTTTTAATTCATCTGAAGCATCTAAATTATTTACTTTTCCTTTCATTTTACAATTTTTTGAATAATGACCTGGTCTACCACATTTATAACAAATGATTATATCTTTTTTATGAGGTTTTTTATTCTTATAAGATTTTTTCTTAGAATAAGTTTTTCTGTTACTGGGCCTTTCTAATTCTATATTGGGCTTATAAGTTCTTTTTCTAGGAATATATTTTCGTTTAATTTTATTCTTCCTTTTTATTTTAGCAGAGGGTGCACTAATTCTTTCATAACCATATTGTTGACAAAAATCTCCTAATTCTTTTCTACTATTAAGATTTTCTCTTTTTAATTTTGCTTTTAATTTCATATCTGAACATATAGCTAATCCTTCTTTATTGATATAATTAATTAGTTGTCCATAAGATAATTCTTTATACGGAATAACGTTATTATATTCATTTCTCAGTCTATTCCTAATTTTATCTGCAAATAATTTTGGTAATCCTGCTATAAATTTTTCTTTCCAATAAGAATTGCTACAGTCAGGTCTAGTCATTACTTTTGTTAAAAATACATCCTTATACCATCTAAAATCTTGTAATTTTGGACAAGTTAAATTCTGTAATATTTCTGAATTCCTATCTTGATACTGACTAGGATCTCCTATAAAACATTTTGTTATTGCAAATATTAAAGTATTTACACTGTCTTCAATAATAGTTTCTGTTTCCATATCACCTTCTCTTTTTACTATTGTTTTAGTTGCTTTTAATATATATTCTTGTTCTTGGTGAGTTAAATAATAATCCCACCAACCTTTCAACTGTCCTGTAAATCCTGAGATTAAGGCTTGGGTGATAGCCTGTTCTCTATTTCCTACTGTTCTATATGAACTAGCTGCCATAGTCATTTCCTCTAAAAGATTTAATATCCTATATTCGGATTGGCCATCTATATTCCATTCATAGACTGATTTTCCATCGTAATTAGCCTGATACCAATGTTCTTCTAATTGAGTATCTGGTGGAGTAGGTCTTTTGTAATAATTTCTAGTAGTAGGAAGTGGGGCATCTTTTCTTAACTTATTTATTTCTAAGGATTTTTCTAAAGGTAAATTAAATTGAACTTCTATTTCAGCTATTGATTCTGAATCAGAGTCTGAATTTTCTTCTTTATTTAATACAGCAACTTGTTTATCCTTCTGTTTATCACTTTTAATTATTTTTTGATTAATATTAATATTTCCTAGTCTTTCTTCTATTTTCTTTAATATAGATTCTTCCTTGTTAAGATTAACAGGTGATCCTGTAAACATAAAAGGTTTAAAGAAAGGTTTTTCTTCTATAAATGGTTTTGGAGTAATTGTTTCTATTGATACTGGTTTTTGTACTACAGTTTCTATTCTATTTAACTGGTTTCCTATAGTTTCTAAAGTTTGATTAGTATAATTATTCTGAAGCATGATATGTTGAATTCTTTTATCTCTAGAGTCTTCTTCTTTTATTTCTATAAAAGGTATTCCTATATAATCCTGATCATTTTGTCTAAATACTATATTTTCTAATGGAGGATGGATAGATATAACTCTTTCATCATTTGCTAAATTCCAAAGTTTTCCTACTTTATTCAACATTTTTAATTCTTTTTCGAAAGGATAATTAATATTATTCTGATAGCAATAATTTTCAAACCATAAGAATAAAGGCATATTAACTTTCTGTTCTTCCATATCTTTATACCAAATTTTTCTAAAATTTTCTAATTCTTTTTGAGAAAAGTTACTAAAATACCATTCTCTTTTTTCTTTATTATATTCTGCTTTTAAATCTGATCTTAGAAATTCTTTATTAATTTCAAAATTCATTATTTGATTAAAAGTTTTCCATTTGAGATCTAGTAGGGCTTGCAGATGATTCAGTTTCTTCTGTATATATAGGTTTAGGAATATTTCCTCTAAAATCTATTCCTCTAATATCTAAATTTCTAGCTGAAGTGGTACGTCTTAGAGTACTGGTTGAAGTAGAAGGTCTATTATTAGAGTATACTGAATGTCTACCTGACTGAGGAGTATTTGTAAAGTCTATTTCTACAGATCCATCTGTATGTTCTATTATTCTAGAAACCTGATCATCTATGTTTATTAGTCTGGGTTCACTTATTTCCTGAAGATTCCATCTGGTTGATCTAGTTATTTCATCCCATTTTAACCTTTTAGGTATTTGAATATTAGAGTGTGCCTTATTTCCTTCAAATATAATAGTTTCATCTCTTGTTAAAGTATTTACTGATTTAGGATTAATTGAAGTTGTCATAACCTTATAATATACCTTATAAATTACAGCTACTGCTTTTACTTCTTCTTTAACATTTAAATTTTTTGTTTTAACTGTCAAAGTTAATGTATCCATCAAATGTCTATCATTTAAACTTAAAGTAAATCCTGGGTAACAATTAAAATAGACTGGTCCATTTGCTAAATTAGTTTCTGCCATGGCTAATAAGGAATTTGAAAAATCTAAATGTCTGGCATCTCTTAAACACATTAAAACAGGGACATCTAATCCTAACCTGAATAAAGGTTTAATAGCTATTTGGACTGCTCCTATATGTAAATATTTATATTTATTTCTTCGATGATTATTAATAGCTTCTCCTGAAAATAATTGAATATTAGCATGTTCCTGGTTTATTGGTAAAGTTTGTTCTGTTGTTTTAATTGAATAACTAGACATAAAATCAAAAGTTCCTATTGAATATATCGTTTTAATATTCTGTTTTGGAATAGTCCAATTATGTAAATCTTGTTCTACTTTATCTATATTAATTTCTAGAGAATTCATATCTAAAGAATTTCCTAAATCTCTATCTGAATTAGAATTAGAACCTGATTGGTTTTCAGAGAGAATTTTAGATAACCTATTCATAACAGCTTATCTTAATCAAATATGCTTAGAAATAATTAACAGTAAAGATTGAACCTGAAAGTATTCACGGGACCACCCAGCTGCGGGACCACCTTACGCCTCTCCTGGGCTATTGGCTGACCAACGCACGCCTTCAGGGCTGACCAACGTTTCTTACTTTCATGAACTATCCTGTCTGTAACTATTTCTATAACAAATTTCATTAAAATAATTGTTCTAAATAACTTAAATAAAACTATCTCCTCTTCCCCCCAGGCTCTGATACCAAAACGGACGGGAAAGCATTAGGAACAGGAGCACAAACATCTTTTAAAAAAGTATTTTCTATATCTTTGACTTTTTCCCTTATTTTATCTTCATTTAACTGATTTTCTATTCGCTTTTCATCTATTTCTTGAACTAAATACTTTATGTGAAATGATAAGGCGCTTACCATCCTACCAAAAGGATATCCTGTCAGTAGGGGCGCTACTTTATACTTTAACGGCCACCAGGCTACCTTCCAGGTAACGTCTCCACGTTAGGTGCCACATAGGAGGCACCGTACTGAGGGTCCCACTTGGGGTGGCATTACGCTTATCTCCCCTTTCCTTCCTCCCCCGCGGCTCGAACCCTGGTTGGCTCTGATACCAGATAAGGCGCTTACCATCCTACCAAAAGGATATCCTGTCAGTAGGGGCGCTACTTTATACTTTAACGGCCACCAGGCTACCTTCCAGGTAACGTCTCCACGTTAGGTGCCACATAGGAGGCACCGTACTGAGGGTCCCACTTGGGGTGGCATTACGCTTATCTCCCCTTTCCCCCCACTTCCTACTACTAGAAATTATTACAAAAGACCTACTCCACCAGATACTCAATTAGAAGAACATTGGTATCAGGCTAATTACGATGGAAAATCAGTCTATGAATGGAATATAGATGGCCAATCCGAATATAGGATATTAAATCTTTTAGAGGAAATGACTATGGCAGCTAGTTCATATAGAACAGTAGGAAATAGAGAACAGGCTATCACCCAAGCCTTAATCTCAGGATTTACAGGACAGTTGAAAGGTTGGTGGGATTATTATTTAACTCACCAAGAACAAGAATATATATTAAAAGCAACTAAAACAATAGTAAAAAGAGAAGGTGATATGGAAACAGAAACTATTATTGAAGACAGTGTAAATACTTTAATATTTGCAATAACAAAATGTTTTATAGGAGATCCTAGTCAGTATCAAGATAGGAATTCAGAAATATTACAGAATTTAACTTGTCCAAAATTACAAGATTTTAGATGGTATAAGGATGTATTTTTAACAAAAGTAATGACTAGACCTGACTGTAGCAATTCTTATTGGAAAGAAAAATTTATAGCAGGATTACCAAAATTATTTGCAGATAAAATTAGGAATAGACTGAGAAATGAATATAATAACGTTATTCCGTATAAAGAATTATCTTATGGACAACTAATTAATTATATCAATAAAGAAGGATTAGCTATATGTTCAGATATGAAATTAAAAGCAAAATTAAAAAGAGAAAATCTTAATAGTAGAAAAGAATTAGGAGATTTTTGTCAACAATATGGTTATGAAAGAATTAGTGCACCCTCTGCTAAAATAAAAAGGAAGAATAAAATTAAACGAAAATATATTCCTAGAAAAAGAACTTATAAGCCCAATATAGAATTAGAAAGGCCCAGTAACAGAAAAACTTATTCTAAGAAAAAATCTTATAAGAATAAAAAACCTCATAAAAAAGATATAATCATTTGTTATAAATGTGGTAGACCAGGTCATTATTCAAAAAATTGTAAAATGAAAGGAAAAGTAAATAATTTAGATGCTTCAGATGAATTAAAAGAGAAAATTATGAAACTTGTAATTAACGATTCCTCAGAAGAAAGTCTATCAGAAGATTATTCTGAAAATGATTTAAATAATATAAGTGAAAATGAATCTAATAATAGTGATTCAGAATCTTGTGAATGTATAGGAACTTGCCAGTGTAATCAAATAAATATGATTAAAAATGAACAAGAATTTTTATTAGACATTATAGATAAAATAAATGATCCGGAAATAAAAAGAGACTATTTAATCAAATTAAAAGAATTAATAGGACAAAGGGAGCAAAAAGATTATAAACCTTATAATTTTTCAGAAATTTGTCAAAGATTTAGACAAGATAATAAAAAATCCTCTATTCAAGACCTTCAAGAAGAGGTTAAGAATTTAAAACAAGATGTGAATACATTAAAAGATAAGGTTTTAAACTTAGAAGAAGAAAATTTAAAAAGGAATTTAAGCCGAATATTTAAAAATAACAATCAGGCTTCTACTTCATTAATTATTAACGAATCAGAAAATAAAGATGAATATATTAATAGTATATCTAGAATAAATTATCAAAAATGGTATGTAAAACTAGATATAGTTATAAATGATGATTTTCATCTTTCTACCTTAGCATTAATAGATAGTGGTGCTGATCAAAATTGTATTCAAGAAGGATTAGTTCCAACTAAGTATTATGAAAAAACCTCAGAAAGACTTAGCTCAGCTAGTGGTTCAAAGTTACACATTAAATATAAATTATCCAAGGTAAAAATTTGTAATAAAGGATATTGTTATAAAACTCAGTTAATATTAATTAAAAATTTAAATTCAGGAGTAATTTTAGGAACCCCTTTTTTAACTATGTTATACCCTTTTCAAGTTAATAATAATGGATTATCTACAATTGTTTTAGGAAAAGAAATTCTATTTGAATTTGCCTTTCCTATGACAACACGAGATATTAATCAATTAAAAAATAATATTCAAGAAATAAATCTAATTAAGAAAAATAAACTAAGTCACATAAAGTATTTAGTTCAAGAAATAGATGAAAAGCGAATAGAAAATCAGTTAAATGAAGATAAAATAAGGGAAAAAGTCAAAGATATAGAAAATACTTTTTTAAAAGATGTTTGTGCTCCTGTTCCTAATGCTTTTTGGAATAGGAAAAGCCACATAGTTAGTTTACCTTATGAAAAAGATTTTGATGAAAAACAGATTCCTACTAAATCTAAAGCCATACACATGTCAGAAGATTTAGAAAAACTTTGTAGAAAATAAATTCAAGAATTAAAGGATAAAGGATTAATTAGGGACTCGAAATCTCCATGGTCTTGTTCAGCTTTTTATGTTATGAACGCTGCAGAATTAGAAAGAGGAATTCCTAGACTAGTTATAAACTATAAACCATTAAATAAAGTTTTACAATGGATTAGATATCCAATTCCTAATAAAAGAGATTTATTAAAAAGATTATATAATGCAAAGATATTTTCTAAATTTGATATGAAGTCAGGATTCTGGCAAATACAAATTTTAGAAAAAGACAGGTACAAAACAGGATTTAATACTCCTTTTGGACATTATGAATGGAATGTAATGCCCTTTGGATTAAAAAATGCTCCATCGGAATTTCAAAACATTATGAATGATATAGTCAGACCTATTAATGAATTCTCTATAGTTTATATAGATGATGTCTTAATTTTCTCAGAAAATATTAATCAACATTTTAGTCATTTAAGGAAATTCTATAATATTATTCACAATAATGGATTAGTAATCTCTCCAACTAAAATAAAGTTATTTCAGATAAAGGTTAGATTTTTAGGTCATGATATTAATCAAGGAACAATTAGACCAATTAATAGAAGTTTAGAATTTACAGAAAAATTTCCAGATGAAATTAAAGATAAAAAACAGTTGCAAAGGTTTTTAGGATGTTTAAATTATGTTCATGATTTCTTTAAGAATTTAGGTATAATTTGTCAACCTCTTTATGATAGACTTAAGAAAAATCCTACACCTTGGACAGAAGAGCATACTCAAATAGTAAAAGTTATTAAATCAAAGGTTAAAAGTCTTCCTTGTCTTAGTATTCCTCACCCAGAAGCATTTTTAATAGTCGAAACAGATGCTAGTGATAAAGGATTTGGAGGAATTTTAAAACAAAAAAGAAATAATAAAGAAGAATTGGTTAGATATTACTCAGGAAACTGGAATAATACTCAAAAGAATTATTCTACGATTAAAAAGGAAATTTTAAGCATTGTCTCATGCATTATAAAATTTGAAGATGATTTATACATGAGAAAATTTTTACTCAAAATAGATTGCCTCTCAGCCAAACATATTTTAGAAAAAGATGTTAAAAATTTAATTTCTAAACAGATTTTTGCTAGATGGCAAGCCCTTCTTAGTAATTTTGATTTTGAAATCGAATTTATTAAAGGACAAAATAATTGTTTGCCTGATTTTCTTTCTCGTGAGTTTTTACAGGGAAAATGAATAATAAGAAGATTTTGAGCAAAGAAAGTATTTCAAAACAGAATAATAATCAGCATATTTATACTAATCAGATGATTCCCGTCTCTCCAAACCGTTTCTCTCCTATTGCCCCTAGACCTAGAGCAATAACTCCTCAGTTTTTTCCACCAATTTCTTCAAACCTTATCAGAACACCACCTTTAATTCCACCTTCTACCTTTAGACCACCGACCTATTCTACTATAGTATCCACTCCTACCTTCGCATCCTCATCATCTCCCAAAAGATCTTCATCAATTTATCAGTTGAACCCTCAAAAAAAATTTATCAAAGTCTTAGAAATAGAGGAACAATCATTGATAGAAAATCAGAGTTTTTATAAATTAATTGAATTTATCTTCCCAAAAGGATTTCATTTTTTAGAAGACTGCCCAGAAAAGACCAGAGAATTCTATGAAATGGTTCTAGTAGACACCGACTCAGTGGTGATTGAACATAATTATAATCAGGACTCTACTAAGATCAATTACAGCAAGGTTAAGATCTTCAAGATAATGACTTTGTCAGAATGGGGAATGAAACCTCACGCCAACAAGGTTCTAACAGGATTTTCTGCCAGAAAGTATTTTAATTATTACGATTATCAGGAAGCATGGTTTAAGGCCTTTTATCTCAGAAATTATAATCATTCTTGGTTCTTTTATTTTTCAAACAAGTTCTCAGGTTTTTACCCTAATTGGTTTTTAAGATGGTTTGATTATATGGGACCCATAGACTCTATATTTCCTCAGCAAGTTCTCCAAGGATTTGGTAAATATCGGGAGCAACACCAAACCAAGCTTAACGATTCATTACTACAATTCTGCAATGAATTTAAGATACCATGGATCATTACTTGGAATTATCACGTATCAACAGAATCAGTCATTCCTATCCTTTACAGAGAGTACCGAGTAAAGTGGTGGGATTCCTTTCAAAGAAAGCAGAGCTAATCCAGAAGCAGTCAGACAAAAGTTCGATAACGACAAATTTTCTTATCAGACTTCTCATCCTCAGCATAAAGATATCCAATTAGAATCCACTCAGGAATTTACAAACAGCAAACAACATCTCATCAGTCTCTTATCTTCAGCCACGTCAGAACAAGAAGTAGCCGCTATCCTAAGTCAAGCTACTTCTGAAAAGGGAAACTCTTCTACTGAAGAAATTACCCCAGCTCCAAGACACTTTATAGATTCACAGGATCTATATGATGATGTAATATTATAAAAAAAAAAAAAAAAAAAAAGGAAAAAGAAAATAAAAAAGAAAAGGAAAAAATTATGAAAAAGAAAAAGAAAAATTTTTTCTAACGTTTTGTTTTTGCAGGTACTCAATTATAATCAACATAAAAGCTTTCCAGCTCAAAAGCTTTATGGCCGACAGCATCTTACTTTCCTAATCAGCATCCTCAGTTTCCACTACATCTTTTCATGGCCGACAAAAGCATCTTCAGATTTCAGATTTCTCTTATCCTTCCACTACTGTCAATTATCAGAAGACTCCAAGTGACTCAGCATTTCACTCAATCTCATCAGAATTCAATGGCAGACAACACTTTTATCATCCAAACTCTTTCTTATCCTTGAAGACAGCTCATCAGTTCGAGAAGCATCTATCCGACTCTATTTAATTAGATCATTTCTTCAGCATCAGATAGAGCATTTCCTACAAACGAAAAGATTAGAGAAAATAAAGAAAAGAAATCTTTAATAATATCTACCTCTCGTTGTAATAAAACCCTAGATCTTCAATTAGTCTTCAACAGTTGTTCATGTATTCCTACCTCATCCACTTGTAATATTTCATCAGAAAATAATATTACTTCAGGTATATTTTAAATCATGAGTTATTTTGTAAATCGTTTTATCGATTCTTTATCTTCTTTAGATTTTTCAGAAATACAGGAAAGGGCTTTGCTAAGGCAAGAATTATTAAGTTTAAGAACAGTTTTAACTCATTTACATAATGATTTGCATTTAGACGGATTTTGTGATTGCCAAGATTATACTAATAAACTTAGTTTGATAAATATACTTTTAGAATTTCTACAACAAATTTCATAAAATTTTATTTATGGATTTTCAAATAGAAGATATAGATATGCAATCAGACTCATCTTCATCGTCTTCTTCTTCAGTTTCTCATGCACCAGTCCATGAAAGTTATATAGACGACTTTATTGAAAAATTTCAATTAGCATTAATGACAATAGATAAAAATGATGCTAGACTATATATGAAATCAGAATTAGAAAAACATTTAGATTTTATAGAAAAAGAAACAAAAAGTCTACATGAATCAGATTTTTGTGATTGTAAAAATTTTGATATTCAAAAAAGATTTATAAAACATATAATTGAATTCTTATATATTAATTCAGCATAATGAACTCTTTAGGTTCTACTATTCCTAATTCAAGAATTGATAATTTGATCACTAATTTATATTTAATAGATTTTGCCTCAGCCGATCAGAGAAACTATTTAAAAATAGAATTAAGAAATTTATTAGGTTGGTTAGAAGATAATAATCATAATTGTCATAGATTAGGTTTTTGTTCTTGTCAATATATTAAAGTTAAAAGAAGATTTATATTACAAATGATTTTCTTTCTTGAACTATATAGTTAATTCCTCTATTTCTCTTCTTATATCTAAATCTTATCTCTTCCCCCCAGGCTCTGATACCAAAACGGACGGGATCGGACATTTTTTAGATAAGATTTAGATATAAGAAGAGAAATAGAGGAATTAACTATATAGTTCAAGAAAGAAAATCATTTGTAATATAAATCTTCTTTTAACTTTAATATATTGACAAGAACAAAAACCTAATCTATGACAATTATGATTATTATCTTCTAACCAACCTAATAAATTTCTTAATTCTATTTTTAAATAGTTTCTCTGATCGGCTGAGGCAAAATCTATTAAATATAAATTAGTGATCAAATTATCAATTCTTGAATTAGGAATAGTAGAACCTAAAGAGTTCATTATGCTGAATTAATATATAAGAATTCAATTATATGTTTTATAAATCTTTTTTGAATATCAAAATTTTTACAATCACAAAAATCTGATTCATGTAGACTTTTTGTTTCTTTTTCTATAAAATCTAAATGTTTTTCTAATTCTGATTTCATATATAGTCTAGCATCATTTTTATCTATTGTCATTAATGCTAATTGAAATTTTTCAATAAATTCGTCTATATAACTTTCATGGACTGGTGCATGAGAAACTGAAGAAGAAGACGATGAAGATGAGTCTGATTGCATATCTATATCTTTTATTTGAAAATCCATAAATAAAATTTTATGAAATTTGTTGTAGAAATTCTAAAAGTATATTTATCAAACTAAGTTTATTAGTATAATCTTGGCAATCACAAAATCCGTCTAAATGCAAATCATTATGTAAATGAGTTAAAACTGTTCTTAAACTTAATAATTCTTGCCTTAGCAAAGCCCTTTCCTGTATTTCTGAAAAATCTAAAGAAGATAAAGAATCGATAAAACGATTTACAAAATAACTCATGATTTAAAATATACCTGAAGTAATATTATTTTCTGATGAAATATTACAAGTGGATGAGGTAGGAATACATGAACAACTGTTGAAGACTAATTGAAGATCTAGGGTTTTATTACAACGGGAGGTAGATATTATTAAAGATTTCTTTTCTTTATTTTCTCTAATCTTTTCGTTTGTAGGAAAGGCTCTATCTGATGCTGAAGAAATGATCTAATTAAATAGAGTCGGATAGATGCTTCTCGAACTGATGAGCTGTCTTCAAGGATAAGAAAGAGTTTGGATGATAAAAGTGTTGTCTGCCATTGAATTCTGATGAGATTGAGTGAAATGCTGAGTCACTTGGAGTCTTCTGATAATTGACAGTAGTGGAAGGATAAGAGAAATCTGAAATCTGAAGATGCTTTTGTCGGCCATGAAAAGATGTAGTGGAAACTGAGGATGCTGATTAGGAAAGTAAGATGCTGTCGGCCATAAAGCTTTTGAGCTGGAAAGCTTTTATGTTGATTATAATTGAGTACCTGCAAAAACAAAACGTTAGAAAAAATTTTTCTTTTTCTTTTTCATAATTTTTTCCTTTTCTTTTTTATTTTCTTTTTCCTTTTTTTTTTTTTTTTTTTTTTATAATATTACATCATCATATAGATCCTGTGAATCTATAAAGTGTCTTGGAGCTGGGGTAATTTCTTCAGTAGAAGAGTTTCCCTTTTCAGAAGTAGCTTGACTTAGGATAGCGGCTACTTCTTGTTCTGACGTGGCTGAAGATAAGAGACTGATGAGATGTTGTTTGCTGTTTGTAAATTCCTGAGTGGATTCTAATTGGATATCTTTATGCTGAGGATGAGAAGTCTGATAAGAAAATTTGTCGTTATCGAACTTTTGTCTGACTGCTTCTGGATTAGCTCTGCTTTCTTGAAAGGAATCCCACCACTTTACTCGGTACTCTCTGTAAAGGATAGGAATGACTGATTCTGTTGATACGTGATAATTCCAAGTAATGATCCATGGTATCTTAAATTCATTGCAGAATTGTAGTAATGAATCGTTAAGCTTGGTTTGGTGTTGCTCCCGATATTTACCAAATCCTTTGAGAACTTGCTGAGGAAATATAGAGTCTATGGGTCCCATATAATCAAACCATCTTAAAAACCAATTAGGGTAAAAACCTGAGAACTTGTTTGAAAAATAAAAGAACCAAGAATGATTATAATTTCTGAGATAAAAGGCCTTAAACCATGCTTCCTGATAATCGTAATAATTAAAATACTTTCTGGCAGAAAATCCTGTTAGAACCTTGTTGGCGTGAGGTTTCATTCCCCATTCTGACAAAGTCATTATCTTGAAGATCTTAACCTTGCTATAATTGATCTTAGTAGAGTCCTGATTATAATTATGTTCAATCACCACTGAGTCGGTGTCTACTAGAACCATTTCATAGAATTCTCTGGTCTTTTCTGGGCAGTCTTCTAAAAAATGAAATCCTTTTGGGAAGATAAATTCAATTAATTTATAAAAACTCTAATTTTCTATCAATGATTGTTCCTCTATTTCTAAGACTTTGATAAATTTTTTTCGAGGGTTCAACTGATAAATTGATGAAGATCTTTTGGGAGATGATGAGGATGCGAAGGTAGGAGTGGATACTATAGTAGAATAGGTCGGTGGTCTAAAGGTAGAAGGTGGAATTAAAGGTGGTGTTCTGATAAGGTTTGAAGAAATTGGTGGAAAAAACTGAGGAGTTATTGCTCTAGGTCTAGGGGCAATAGGAGAGAAACGGTTTGGAGAGACGGGAATCATCTGATTAGTATAAATATGCTGATTATTATTCTGTTTTGAAATACTTTCTTTGCTCAAAATCTTCTTATTATTCATTTTCCCTGTAAAAACTCACGAGAAAGAAAATCAGGCAAACAATTATTTTGTCCTTTAATAAATTCGATTTCAAAATCAAAATTACTAAGAAGGGCTTGCCATCTAGCAAAAATCTGTTTAGAAATTAAATTTTTAACATCTTTTTCTAAAATATGTTTGGCTGAGAGGCAATCTATTCTGAGTAAAAATTTTCTCATGTATAAATCATCTTCAAATTTTATAATGCATGAGACAATGCTTAAAATTTCCTTTTTAATCGTAGAATAATTCTTTTGAGTATTATTCCAGTTTCCTGAGTAATATCTAACCAATTCTTCTTTATTATTTCTTTTTTGTTTTAAAATTCCTCCAAATCCTTTATCACTAGCATCTGTTTCGACTATTAAAAATGCTTCTGGGTGAGGAATACTAAGACAAGGAAGACTTTTAACCTTTGATTTAATAACTTTTACTATTTGAGTATGCTCTTCTGTCCAAGGTGTAGGATTTTTCTTAAGTCTATCATAAAGAGGTTGACAAATTATACCTAAATTCTTAAAGAAATCATGAACATAATTTAAACATCCTAAAAACCTTTGCAACTGTTTTTTATCTTTAATTTCATCTGGAAATTTTTCTGTAAATTCTAAACTTCTATTAATTGGTCTAATTGTTCCTTGATTAATATCATGACCTAAAAATCTAACCTTTATCTGAAATAACTTTATTTTAGTTGGAGAGATTACTAATCCATTATTGTGAATAATATTATAGAATTTCCTTAAATGACTAAAATGTTGATTAATATTTTCTGAGAAAATTAAGACATCATCTATATAAACTATAGAGAATTCATTAATAGGTCTGACTATATCATTCATAATGTTTTGAAATTCCGATGGAGCATTTTTTAATCCAAAGGGCATTACATTCCATTCATAATGTCCAAAAGGAGTATTAAATCCTGTTTTGTACCTGTCTTTTTCTAAAATTTGTATTTGCCAGAATCCTGACTTCATATCAAATTTAGAAAATATCTTTGCATTATATAATCTTTTTAATAAATCTCTTTTATTAGGAATTGGATATCTAATCCATTGTAAAACTTTATTTAATGGTTTATAGTTTATAACTAGTCTAGGAATTCCTCTTTCTAATTCTGCAGCGTTCATAACATAAAAAGCTGAACAAGACCATGGAGATTTCGAGTCCCTAATTAATCCTTTATCCTTTAATTCTTGAATTTCTTTTCTACAAAGTTTTTCTAAATCTTCTGACATGTGTATGGCTTTAGATTTAGTAGGAATCTGTTTTTCATCAAAATCTTTTTCATAAGGTAAACTAACTATGTGGCTTTTCCTATTCCAAAAAGCATTAGGAACAGGAGCACAAACATCTTTTAAAAAAGTATTTTCTATATCTTTGACTTTTTCCCTTATTTTATCTTCATTTAACTGATTTTCTATTCGCTTTTCATCTATTTCTTGAACTAAATACTTTATGTGACTTAGTTTATTTTTCTTAATTAGATTTATTTCTTGAATATTATTTTTTAATTGATTAATATCTCGTGTTGTCATAGGAAAGGCAAATTCAAATAGAATTTCTTTTCCTAAAACAATTGTAGATAATCCATTATTATTAACTTGAAAAGGGTATAACATAGTTAAAAAAGGGGTTCCTAAAATTACTCCTGAATTTAAATTTTTAATTAATATTAACTGAGTTTTATAACAATATCCTTTATTACAAATTTTTACCTTGGATAATTTATATTTAATGTGTAACTTTGAACCACTAGCTGAGCTAAGTCTTTCTGAGGTTTTTTCATAATACTTAGTTGGAACTAATCCTTCTTGAATACAATTTTGATCAGCACCACTATCTATTAATGCTAAGGTAGAAAGATGAAAATCATCATTTATAACTATATCTAGTTTTACATACCATTTTTGATAATTTATTCTAGATATACTATTAATATATTCATCTTTATTTTCTGATTCGTTAATAATTAATGAAGTAGAAGCCTGATTGTTATTTTTAAATATTCGGCTTAAATTCCTTTTTAAATTTTCTTCTTCTAAGTTTAAAACCTTATCTTTTAATGTATTCACATCTTGTTTTAAATTCTTAACCTCTTCTTGAAGGTCTTGAATAGAGGATTTTTTATTATCTTGTCTAAATCTTTGACAAATTTCTGAAAAATTATAAGGTTTATAATCTTTTTGCTCCCTTTGTCCTATTAATTCTTTTAATTTGATTAAATAGTCTCTTTTTATTTCCGGATCATTTATTTTATCTATAATGTCTAATAAAAATTCTTGTTCATTATTAATCATATTTATTTGATTACACTGGCAAGTTCCTATACATTCACAAGATTCTGAATCACTATTATTAGATTCATTTTCACTTATATTATTTAAATTATTTTCAGAATAATCTTCTGATAGACTTTCTTCTGAGGAATCGTTAATTACAAGTTTCATAATTTTCTCTTTTAATTCATCTGAAGCATCTAAATTATTTACTTTTCCTTTCATTTTACAATTTTTTGAATAATGACCTGGTCTACCACATTTATAACAAATGATTATATCTTTTTTATGAGGTTTTTTATTCTTATAAGATTTTTTCTTAGAATAAGTTTTTCTGTTACTGGGCCTTTCTAATTCTATATTGGGCTTATAAGTTCTTTTTCTAGGAATATATTTTCGTTTAATTTTATTCTTCCTTTTTATTTTAGCAGAGGGTGCACTAATTCTTTCATAACCATATTGTTGACAAAAATCTCCTAATTCTTTTCTACTATTAAGATTTTCTCTTTTTAATTTTGCTTTTAATTTCATATCTGAACATATAGCTAATCCTTCTTTATTGATATAATTAATTAGTTGTCCATAAGATAATTCTTTATACGGAATAACGTTATTATATTCATTTCTCAGTCTATTCCTAATTTTATCTGCAAATAATTTTGGTAATCCTGCTATAAATTTTTCTTTCCAATAAGAATTGCTACAGTCAGGTCTAGTCATTACTTTTGTTAAAAATACATCCTTATACCATCTAAAATCTTGTAATTTTGGACAAGTTAAATTCTGTAATATTTCTGAATTCCTATCTTGATACTGACTAGGATCTCCTATAAAACATTTTGTTATTGCAAATATTAAAGTATTTACACTGTCTTCAATAATAGTTTTTGTTTCCATATCACCTTCTCTTTTTACTATTGTTTTAGTTGCTTTTAATATATATTCTTGTTCTTGGTGAGTTAAATAATAATCCCACCAACCTTTCAACTGTCCTGTAAATCCTGAGATTAAGGCTTGGGTGATAGCCTGTTCTCTATTTCCTACTGTTCTATATGAACTAGCTGCCATAGTCATTTCCTCTAAAAGATTTAATATCCTATATTCGGATTGGCCATCTATATTCCATTCATAGACTGATTTTCCATCGTAATTAGCCTGATACCAATGTTCTTCTAATTGAGTATCTGGTGGAGTAGGTCTTTTGTAATAATTTCTAGTAGTAGGAAGTGGGGCATCTTTTCTTAACTTATTTATTTCTAAGGATTTTTCTAAAGGTAAATTAAATTGAACTTCTATTTCAGCTATTGATTCTGAATCAGAGTCTGAATTTTCTTCTTTATTTAATACAGCAACTTGTTTATCCTTCTGTTTATCACTTTTAATTATTTTTTGATTAATATTAATATTTCCTAGTCTTTCTTCTATTTTCTTTAATATAGATTCTTCCTTGTTAAGATTAACAGGTGATCCTGTAAACATAAAAGGTTTAAAGAAAGGTTTTTCTTCTATAAATGGTTTTGGAGTAATTGTTTCTATTGATACTGGTTTTTGTACTACAGTTTCTATTCTATTTAACTGGTTTCCTATAGTTTCTAAAGTTTGATTAGTATAATTATTCTGAAGCATGATATGTTGAATTCTTTTATCTCTAGAGTCTTCTTCTTTTATTTCTATAAAAGGTATTCCTATATAATCCTGATCATTTTGTCTAAATACTATATTTTCTAATGGAGGATGGATAGATATAACTCTTTCATCATTTGCTAAATTCCAAAGTTTTCCTACTTTATTCAACATTTTTAATTCTTTTTCGAAAGGATAATTAATATTATTCTGATAGCAATAATTTTCAAACCATAAGAATAAAGGCATATTAACTTTCTGTTCTTCCATATCTTTATACCAAATTTTTCTAAAATTTTCTAATTCTTTTTGAGAAAAGTTACTAAAATACCATTCTCTTTTTTCTTTATTATATTCTGCTTTTAAATCTGATCTTAGAAATTCTTTATTAATTTCAAAATTCATTATTTGATTAAAAGTTTTCCATTTGAGATCTAGTAGGGCTTGCAGATGATTCAGTTTCTTCTGTATATATAGGTTTAGGAATATTTCCTCTAAAATCTATTCCTCTAATATCTAAATTTCTAGCTGAAGTGGTACGTCTTAGAGTACTGGTTGAAGTAGAAGGTCTATTATTAGAGTATACTGAATGTCTACCTGACTGAGGAGTATTTGTAAAGTCTATTTCTACAGATCCATCTGTATGTTCTATTATTCTAGAAACCTGATCATCTATGTTTATTAGTCTGGGTTCACTTATTTCCTGAAGATTCCATCTGGTTGATCTAGTTATTTCATCCCATTTTAACCTTTTAGGTATTTGAATATTAGAGTGTGCCTTATTTCCTTCAAATATAATAGTTTCATCTCTTGTTAAAGTATTTAGTGATTTAGGATTAATTGAAGTTGTCATAACCTTATAATATACCCTATAAATTACAGCTACTGCTTTTACTTCTTCTTTAACATTTAAATTTTTTGTTTTAACTGTCAAAGTTAAGGTATCCATCAAATGTCTATCATTTAAACTTAAAGTAAATCCTGGGTAACAATTAAAATAGACTGGTCCATTTGCTAAATTAGTTTCTGCCATGGCTAATAAGGAATTTGAAAAATGTAAATGTCTGGCATCTCTTAAACAGATTAAAACAGGGACATCTAATCCTAACCTGAATAAAGGTTTAATAGCTATTTGGACTGCTCCTATATGTAAATATTTATATTTATTTCTTCGATGATTATTAATAGCTTCTCCTGAAAATAATTGAATATTAGCATGTTACTGGTTTATTGGTAAAGTTTGTTCTGTTGTTTTAATTGAATAACTAGACATAAAATCAAAAGTTCCTATTGAATATATCATTTTAATATTCTGTTTTGGAATAGTCCAATTATGTAAATCTTGTTCTACTTTATCTATATTAATTTCTAGAGAATTCATATCTAAAGAATTTCCTAAATCTCTATCTGAATTAGAATTAGAACCTGATTGGTTTTCAGAGAGAATTTTAGATAACCTATTCATAACAGCTTATCTTAATCAAATATGCTTAGAAATAATTAACAGTAAAGATTGAACCTGAAAGTATTCACGGGACCACCCAGCTACGGGACCACCTTACGCCTCTCCTGGGCTATTGGCTGACCAACGCACGCCTTCAGGGCTGACCAACGTTTCTTACTTTCATGAACTATCCTGTCTGTAACTATTTCTATAACAAATTTCATTAAAATAATTGTTCTAAATAACTTAAATAAAACTATCTCCTCTTCCCCCCAGGCTCTGATACCAAAACGGACGGGATCGGACATTTTTTAGATAAGATTTAGATATAAGAAGAGAAATAGAGGAATTAACTATATAGTTCAAGAAAGAAAATCATTTGTAATATAAATCTTCTTTTAACTTTAATATATTGACAAGAACAAAAACCTAATCTATGACAATTATGATTATTATCTTCTAACCAACCTAATAAATTTCTTAATTCTATTTTTAAATAGTTTCTCTGATCGGCTGAGGCAAAATCTATTAAATATAAATTAGTGATCAAATTATCAATTCTTGAATTAGGAATAGTAGAACCTAAAGAGTTCATTATGCTGAATTAATATATAAGAATTCAATTATATGTTTTATAAATCTTTTTTGAATATCAAAATTTTTACAATCACAAAAATCTGATTCATGTAGACTTTTTGTTTCTTTTTCTATAAAATCTAAATGTTTTTCTAATTCTGATTTCATATATAGTCTAGCATCATTTTTATCTATTGTCATTAATGCTAATTGAAATTTTTCAATAAATTCGTCTATATAACTTTCATGGACTGGTGCATGAGAAACTGAAGAAGAAGACGATGAAGATGAGTCTGATTGCATATCTATATCTTCTATTTGAAAATCCATAAATAAAATTTTATGAAATTTGTTGTAGAAATTCTAAAAGTATATTTATCAAACTAAGTTTATTAGTATAATCTTGGCAATCACAAAATCCGTCTAAATGCAAATCATTATGTAAATGAGTTAAAACTGTTCTTAAACTTAATAATTCTTGCCTTAGCAAAGCCCTTTCCTGTATTTCTGAAAAATCTAAAGAAGATAAAGAATCGATAAAACGATTTACAAAATAACTCATGATTTAAAATATACCTGAAGTAATATTATTTTCTGATGAAATATTACAAGTGGATGAGGTAGGAATACATGAACAACTGTTGAAGACTAATTGAAGATCTAGGGTTTTATTACAACGGGAGGTAGATATTATTAAAGATTTCTTTTCTTTATTTTCTCTAATCTTTTCGTTTGTAGGAAAGGCTCTATCTGATGCTGAAGAAATGATCTAATTAAATAGAGTCGGATAGATGCTTCTCGAACTGATGAGCTGTCTTCAAGGATAAGAAAGAGTTTGGATGATAAAAGTGTTGTCTGCCATTGAATTCTGATGAGATTGAGTGAAATGCTGAGTCACTTGGAGTCTTCTGATAATTGACAGTAGTGGAAGGATAAGAGAAATCTGAAATCTGAAGATGCTTTTGTCGGCCATGAAAAGATGTAGTGGAAACTGAGGATGCTGATTAGGAAACTAAGATGCTGTCGGCCATAAAGCTTTTGAGCTGGAAAGCTTTTATGTTGATTATAATTGAGTACCTGCAAAAACAAAACGTTAGAAAAATTTTTTCTTTTTCTTTTTCATAATTTTTTCCTTTTCTTTTTTATTTTCTTTTTCCTTTTTTTTTATTTATTTATTTTTTTTTTATAATATTACATCATCATATAGATCCTGTGAATCTATAAAGTGTCTTGGAGCTGGGGTAATTTCTTCAGTAGAAGAGTTTCCCTTTTCAGAAGTAGCTTGACTTAGGATAGCGGCTACTTCTTGTTCTGACGTGGCTGAAGATAAGAGACTGATGAGATGTTGTTTGCTATTTGTAAATTCCTGAGTGGATTCTAATTGGATATCTTTATGCTGAGGATGAGAAGTCTGATAAGAAAATTTGTCGTTATCGAACTTTTGTCTGACTGCTTCAGGATTAGCTCTGCTTTCTTGAAAGGAATCCCACCACTTTACTCGGTACTCTCTGTAAAGGATAGGAATGACTGATTCTGTTGATACGTGATAATTCCAAGTAATGATCCATGGTATCTTAAATTCATTGCAGAATTGTAGTAATGAATCGTTAAGCTTGGTTTGGTGTTGCTCCCGATATTTACCAAATCCTTGGAGAACTTGCTGAGGAAATATAGAGTCTATGGGTCCCATATAATCAAACCATCTTAAAAACCAATTAGGGTAAAAACCTGAGAACTTGTTTGAAAAATAAAAAAACCAAGAATGATTATAATTTCTGAGATAAAAGGCCTTAAACCATGCTTCCTGATAATCGTAATAATTAAAATACTTTCTGGCAGAAAATCCTGTTAGAACCTTGTTGGCGTGAGGTTTCATTCCCCATTCTGACAAAGTCATTATCTTGAAGATCTTAACCTTGCTGTAATTGATCTTAGTAGAGTCCTGATTATAATTATGTTCAATCACCACTGAGTCGGTGTCTACTAGAACCATTTCATAGAATTCTCTGGTCTTTTCTGGGCAGTCTTCTAAAAATGAAATCCTTTTGGGAAGATAAATTCAATTAATTTATAAAAACTCTGATTTTCTATCAATGATTGTTCCTCTATTTCTAAGACTTTGATAAATTTTTTTCGAGGGTTCAACTGATAAATTGATGAAGATCTTTTGGGAGATGATGAGGATGCGAAGGTAGGAGTGGATACTATAGTAGAATAGGTCGGTGGTCTAAAGGTAGAAGGTGGAATTAAAGGTGGTGTTCTGATAAGGTTTGAAGAAATTGGTGGAAAAAACTGAGGAGTTATTGCTCTAGGTCTAGGGGCAATAGGAGAGAAACGGTTTGGAGAGACGGGAATCATCTGATTAGTATAAATATGCTGATTATTATTCTGTTTTGAAATACTTTCTTTGCTCAAAATCTTCTTATTATTCATTTTCCCTGTAAAAACTCACGAGAAAGAAAATCAGGCAAACAATTATTTTGTCCTTTAATAAATTCGATTTCAAAATCAAAATTACTAAGAAGGGCTTGCCATCTAGCAAAAATCTGTTTAGAAATTAAATTTTTAACATCTTTTTCTAAAATATGTTTGGCTGAGAGGCAATCTATTCTGAGTAAAAATTTTCTCATGTATAAATCATCTTCAAATTTTATAATGCATGAGACAATGCTTAAAATTTCCTTTTTAATCGTAGAATAATTCTTTTGAGTATTATTCCAGTTTCCTGAGTAATATCTAACCAATTCTTCTTTATTATTTCTTTTTTGTTTTAAAATTCCTCCAAATCCTTTATCACTAGCATCTGTTTCGACTATTAAAAATGCTTCTGGGTGAGGAATACTAAGACAAGGAAGACTTTTAACCTTTGATTTAATAACTTTTACTATTTGAGTATGCTCTTCTGTCCAAGGTGTAGGATTTTTCTTAAGTCTATCATAAAGAGGTTGACAAATTATACCTAAATTCTTAAAGAAATCATGAACATAATTTAAACATCCTAAAAACCTTTGCAACTGTTTTTTATCTTTAATTTCATCTGGAAATTTTTCTGTAAATTCTAAACTTCTATTAATTGGTCTAATTGTTCCTTGATTAATATCATGACCTAAAAATCTAACCTTTATCTGAAATAACTTTATTTTAGTTGGAGAGATTACTAATCCATTATTGTGAATAATATTATAGAATTTCCTTAAATGACTAAAATGTTGATTAATATTTTCTGAGAAAATTAAGACATCATCTATATAAACTATAGAGAATTCATTAATAGGTCTGACTATATCATTCATAATGTTTTGAAATTCCGATGGAGCATTTTTTAATCCAAAGGGCATTACATTCCATTCATAATGTCCAAAAGGAGTATTAAATCCTGTTTTGTACCTGTCTTTTTCTAAAATTTGTATTTGCCAGAATCCTGACTTCATATCAAATTTAGAAAATATCTTTGCATTATATAATCTTTTTAATAAATCTCTTTTATTAGGAATTGGATATCTAATCCATTGTAAAACTTTATTTAATGGTTTATAGTTTATAACTAGTCTAGGAATTCCTCTTTCTAATTCTGCAGCGTTCATAACATAAAAAGCTGAACAAGACCATGGAGATTTCGAGTCCCTAATTAATCCTTTATCCTTTAATTCTTGAATTTCTTTTCTACAAAGTTTTTCTAAATCTTCTGACATGTGTATGGCTTTAGATTTAGTAGGAATCTGTTTTTCATCAAAATCTTTTTCATAAGGTAAACTAACTATGTGGCTTTTCCTATTCCAAAAAGCATTAGGAACAGGAGCACAAACATCTTTTAAAAAAGTATTTTCTATATCTTTGACTTTTTCCCTTATTTTATCTTCATTTAACTGATTTTCTATTCGCTTTTCATCTATTTCTTGAACTAAATACTTTATGTGACTTAGTTTATTTTTCTTAATTAGATTTATTTCTTGAATATTATTTTTTAATTGATTAATATCTCGTGTTGTCATAGGAAAGGCAAATTCAAATAGAATTTCTTTTCCTAAAACAATTGTAGATAATCCATTATTATTAACTTGAAAAGGGTATAACATAGTTAAAAAAGGGGTTCCTAAAATTACTCCTGAATTTAAATTTTTAATTAATATTAACTGAGTTTTATAACAATATCCTTTATTACAAATTTTTACCTTGGATAATTTATATTTAATGTGTAACTTTGAACCACTAGCTGAGCTAAGTCTTTCTGAGGTTTTTTCATAATACTTAGTTGGAACTAATCCTTCTTGAATACAATTTTGATCAGCACCACTATCTATTAATGCTAAGGTAGAAAGATGAAAATCATCATTTATAACTATATCTAGTTTTACATACCATTTTTGATAATTTATTCTAGATATACTATTAATATATTCATCTTTATTTTCTGATTCGTTAATAATTAATGAAGTAGAAGCCTGATTGTTATTTTTAAATATTCGGCTTAAATTCCTTTTTAAATTTTCTTCCTCTAAGTTTAAAACCTTATCTTTTAATGTATTCACATCTTGTTTTAAATTCTTAACCTCTTCTTGAAGGTCTTGAATAGAGGATTTTTTATTATCTTGTCTAAATCTTTGACAAATTTCTGAAAAATTATAAGGTTTATAATCTTTTTGCTCCCTTTGTCCTATTAATTCTTTTAATTTGATTAAATAGTCTCTTTTTATTTCCGGATCATTTATTTTATCTATAATGTCTAATAAAAATTCTTGTTCATTATTAATCATATTTATTTGATTACACTGGCAAGTTCCTATACATTCACAAGATTCTGAATCACTATTATTAGATTCATTTTCACTTATATTATTTAAATCATTTTCAGAATAATCTTCTGATAGACTTTCTTCTGAGGAATCGTTAATTACAAGTTTCATAATTTTCTCTTTTAATTCATCTGAAGCATCTAAATTATTTACTTTTCCTTTCATTTTACAATTTTTTGAATAATGACCTGGTCTACCACATTTATAACAAATGATTATATCTTTTTTATGAGGTTTTTTATTCTTATAAGATTTTTTCTTAGAATAAGTTTTTCTGTTACTGGGCCTTTCTAATTCTATATTGGGCTTATAAGTTCTTTTTCTAGGAATATATTTTCGTTTAATTTTATTCTTCCTTTTTATTTTAGCAGAGGGTGCACTAATTCTTTCATAACCATATTGTTGACAAAAATCTCCTAATTCTTTTCTACTATTAAGATTTTCTCTTTTTAATTTTGCTTTTAATTTCATATCTGAACATATAGCTAATCCTTCTTTATTGATATAATTAATTAGTTGTCCATAAGATAATTCTTTATACGGAATAACGTTATTATATTCATTTCTCAGTCTATTCCTAATTTTATCTGCAAATAATTTTGGTAATCCTGCTATAAATTTTTCTTTCCAATAAGAATTGCTACAGTCAGGTCTAGTCATTACTTTTGTTAAAAATACATCCTTATACCATCTAAAATCTTGTAATTTTGGACAAGTTAAATTCTGTAATATTTCTGAATTCCTATCTTGATACTGACTAGGATCTCCTATAAAACATTTTGTTATTGCAAATATTAAAGTATTTACACTGTCTTCAATAATAGTTTCTGTTTCCATATCACCTTCTCTTTTTACTATTGTTTTAGTTGCTTTTAATATATATTCTTGTTCTTGGTGAGTTAAATAATAATCCCACCAACCTTTCAACTGTCCTGTAAATCCTGAGATTAAGGCTTGGGTGATAGCCTGTTCTCTATTTCCTACTGTTCTATATGAACTAGCTGCCATAGTCATTTCCTCTAAAAGATTTAATATCCTATATTCGGATTGGCCATCTATATTCCATTCATAGACTGATTTTCCATCGTAATTAGCCTGATACCAATGTTCTTCTAATTGAGTATCTGGTGGAGTAGGTCTTTTGTAATAATTTCTAGTAGTAGGAAGTGGGGCATCTTTTCTTAACTTATTTATTTCTAAGGATTTTTCTAAAGGTAAATTAAATTGAACTTCTATTTCAGCTATTGATTCTGAATCAGAGTCTGAATTTCCTTCTTTATTTAATACAGCAACTTGTTTATCCTTCTGTTTATCACTTTTAATTATTTTTTGATTAATATTAATATTTCCTAGTCTTTCTTCTATTTTCTTTAATATAGATTCTTCCTTGTTAAGATTAACAGGTGATCCTGTAAACATAAAAGGTTTAAAGAAAGGTTTTTCTTCTATAAATGGTTTTGGAGTAATTGTTTCTATTGATACTGGTTTTTGTACTACAGTTTCTATTCTATTTAACTGGTTTCCTATAGTTTCTAAAGTTTGATTAGTATAATTATTCTGAAGCATGATATGTTGAATTCTTTTATCTCTAGAGTCTTCTTCTTTTATTTCTATAAAAGGTATTCCTATATAATCCTGATCATTTTGTCTAAATACTATATTTTCTAATGGAGGATGGATAGATATAACTCTTTCATCATTTGCTAAATTCCAAAGTTTTCCTACTTTATTCAACATTTTTAATTCTTTTTCGAAAGGATAATTAAAATTATTCTGATAGCAATAATTTTCAAACCATAAGAATAAAGGCATATTAACTTTCTGTTCTTCCATATCTTTATACCAAATTTTTCTAAAATTTTCTAATTCTTTTTTAGAAAAGTTACTAAAATACCATTCTCTTTTTTCTTTATTATATTCTGCTTTTAAATCTGATCTTAGAAATTCTTTATTAATTTCAAAATTCATTATTTGATTAAAAGCTTTCCATTTGAGATCTAGTAGGGCTTGCAGATGATTCAGTTTCTTCTGTATATATAGGTTTAGGAATATTTCCTCTAAAATCTATTCCTCTAATATCTAAATTTCTAGCTGAAGTGGTACGTCTTAGAGTACTGGTTGAAGTAGAAGGTCTATTATTAGAGTATACTGAATGTCTACCTGACTGAGGAGTATTTGTAAAGTCTATTTCTACAGATCCATCTGTATGTTCTATTATTCTAGAAACCTGATCATCTATGTTTATTAGTCTGGGTTCACTTATTTCCTGAAGATTCCATCTGGTTGATCTAGTTATTTCATCCCATTTTAACCTTTTAGGTATTTGAATATTAGAGTGTGCCTTATTTCCTTCAAATATAATAGTTTCATCTCTTGTTAAAGTATTTACTGATTTAGGATTAATTGAAGTTGTCATAACCTTATAATATACCCTATAAATTACAGCTACTGCTTTTACTTCTTCTTTAACATTTAAATTTTTTGCTTTAACTGTCAAAGTTAAGGTATCCATCAAATGTCTATCATTTAAACTTAAAGTAAATCCTGGGTAACAATTAAAATAGACTGGTCCATTTGCTAAATTAGTTTCTGCCATGGCTAATAAGGAATTTGAAAAATCTAAATGTCTGGCATCTCTTAAACACATTAAAACAGGGACATCTAATCCTAACCTGAATAAAGGTTTAATAGCTATTTGGACTGCTCCTATATGTAAATATTTATATTTATTTCTTCGATGATTATTAATAGCTTCTCCTGAAAATAATTGAATATTAGCATGTTCCTGGTTTATTGGTAAAGTTTGTTCTGTTGTTTTAATTGAATAACTAGACATAAAATCAAAAGTTCCTATTGAATATATCGTTTTAATATTCTGTTTTGGAATAGTCCAATTATGTAAATCTTGTTCTACTTTATCTATATTAATTTCTAGAGAATTCATATCTAAAGAATTTCCTAAATCTCTATCTGAATTAGAATTAGAACCTGATTGGTTTTCAGAGAGAATTTTAGATAACCTATTCATAACAGCTTATCTTAATCAAATATGCTTAGAAATAATTAACAGTAAAGATTGAACCTGAAAGTATTCACGGGACCACCCAGCTGCGGGACCACCTTACGCCTCTCCTGGGCTATTGGCTGACCAACGCACGCCTTCAGGGCTGACCAACGTTTCTTACTTTCATGAACTATCCTGTCTGTAACTATTTCTATAACAAATTTCATTAAAATAATTGTTCTAAATAACTTAAATAAAACTATCTCCTCTTCCCCCCAGGCTCTGATACCAAAACGGACGGGATCGGACATTTTTTAGATAAGATTTAGATATAAGAAGAGAAATAGAGGAATTAAATATATATATATATATATATATATATATATATATATATATATATATATATATAAGAAGTATGTTTCAAAATAAGAACAAGTGATTTGAAGCATATATATATGTGTGTGTGTGTGTGTGTTTCAAATGACTTGTTCTTATTTTGAAACATACTTCTTATATATATATATACATACATATATATATTTATACATATGTATATATATATATGTATATATACATATATATATATATATATATATGTATATATATATATGTATATATATATATGTATATATATTTATATATATGTATGTATATATATGTATGTATATGTATGTATATGTATGTATCTATATGTATGTATCTATATGTATGTATCTATATGTATATATATTTATATATATATGTATATATATGTATGTATATGTATGTATCTATATGTATGTATCTATATGTATATATATGTATGTATATATATGTATATATATATATATATATATGTATATATATATATATATGTATATATATGTATATATGTATATATATATATATATATGTATATATATATATATATGTATATATATATATATATATATATATATATACATATATATATACATATATATATATATGTGTGTGTGTATATATATATATATATAAGATAAGATATACATACATACATACATACATACATACATATATGTATGTATGTATGTGTGTATATCTTATCTTATATATATATATATACATGCATGCATGCATGTATGTATGTATGTATGTATGTATGTATGTATGTATATCTTATCTTATAATCTGAATGGAAGAAACGTAAATACATACTTGTACATGTGTACTCTTGCTTGCCACTATGATATTAGCATATTTTGAATGTGTATGTATATTTGTATACTCATACTAGTCACCATAATATGGCTCTTATCTGTTATCGATATGTCTTGATAATATTTGTCACAGTAATGTGACTCTAAGTTGTTGTCAATATGTCTTGGTATGTAAGTAAGCCTGCTAGAGTCATAGCTACAGGTAAATAGTTATGTAAGGCCCTGAAATACACCCTAGTAGTATTGATGCATGATTAAGGTAATATGACAACTGAAAATGCATGTTTATGTGATTGACATGTCAAAAAGGACTTAACTATCTTTTTCTTAAAAGACACGGTAAATTGGTACAATGTTAAATTATGTTAATTATGAATAAATGAAATTATGTCGTGGGCCTGTAAATATTAACAGAGTTCTATTGTTTGTTAAATGGAATAAATAATGCCTAAGGGATTAAAAAGAGTGTTTAACCTTATTATATGAAATGTGGCTTGATGAAAAGTTGACACCTAGCATATTACAAGGAATGAATTGATATGCCATTTAAAAAGGTCATTCTTGGCTGAAATAGGAAAGGGAATTCAGCCAAAAATCTGTAGCTACTCCTTCGATCTCTCATGAATGTTAAACTAAAGAACTCAAGGAAAATTAAGCTTATTAAATTGGAGTTGTATTATTCAAGTTAAATTGGTAAGTGATTCTTCCCTTTATTATCTTATTCTCTTTTTCTTTTGGTGATAAAATCTATAGAAGTGGATTATGATTGAGTTGTTAATAAAGAAATTATTATGAATTAGAAGAAGAAACTAGTAGAAAGAAGAATGGCAAAGTGAAAGCACAAGATTGAGCAATTTTGAAGAAGTTTTGTCCAACAACTAGGTTTTGGAATTTAGGGTTTATCCACGTTTGGGTAGGTTGAATTGAAATAAAATGTAAGGTATATAATATGTGAATTTGTTTATGAAATTGAAATTTAATGTTGATTTTTGTAATGGCCCAAAATAGTTACTTTCGGTAATAGTGGTTTTTCGGCCATGAATAGTGATACCATGGTGAATAGTACCAGCCCGGGTCAAAAAATATTTTATTGGATAATTGGAAAGTACAAGTTATATGGAGTTCAAGGATGTAATTTGGAGTGAAAATGTGGTCAAATAGGTCTCTAAAAGTCAAAAATAAGAAAAAGCCTCGGGTTCGGTTCAAATAGTAACTAGATTTGATCGAGATTTGACCGGACTTTTTAAATAGTAAATGACATCTGAAAAGTTATCTGAAGGTAAAGATAGGGTTAGAATAATGTGTGTAACAGTTTGGTATGGAAAAAAAAATTTATGAAAGCACTAAAAAATTGGTTAATTAGACTGATTCAATTTAAGTGAAAATTGACCTTGATTGAGTTGAAACTAAGGTTAAATAGGTTATTAAGAGCATAAAGGAAGGGGATGATGAATAATGAACCAAACCGGTTCAACCAAAGAATCGAATCGGTTGGACCGATTTTACCAAGAATTGACCAGTTTTACCAAGAATTGACCGAGCTCTAACTGGAGCTATGGAGCTCAGAAAAATTATCTAAAAATATCGATTTGCTCTAGATAATGGGGATAATCATATGGTGATGAAAAATAAATTTTACGGTGGGACAGAAAATTGGGTTATTGGATTGGTAAGAAATTATCGGACCGAAAAACGGTCTCCGATTGACCAAAAAAATTTTATGGAACCAAATAAATATATTTTATGAATTATGGAATTAATTTTGGAAGGAATTGATCTTGAAAAGTGATAGAAACAATTTTTGATTAGAAAATGGGCTTATTAACCTAAATAGACTTTTGGGTTGGCCCAATTAGTTGAACTAGGCCCACGCCCACTTAATACCCCTATATAAGGCTAAAAAATTAGCCAAACTCCAAAATTCTCTCCGGCCCTCTCCTCCCTTCTCTTGGCCGAATGGAGTATTCTACATTTCTCCATAATTTTTTTCATTCTTCTTTCAAAGTTCTCCCCAAATTTAACCTTCCTAAGTAAAATCCAGCCTCTATTTTCATTACTAATGGTCTAAAAAGCTCATTTGAAGTGAAAGAAGTGGGGAAAAGTAAGTAACAAAAGTTGTGTCTTAAAAATGAGATAAGTGATTTAGGGTTCTATAATTTTATTTAAAGGTTCAAATAGGTATTTTAGGGTATTTAGATGATGTTTATGTAATTATATTGCAAAAAGGAAGCAAATTTATGATGGTTTCTTTGATGAACATATTCGACCACTTATAGTATACAAGGGAAGTGATGGTGCTTCAAAGGATTAAGGGAAGGAAAATGAAGATTAAGGAGTGGAGAACAAGAAAATGAGGTTAGTGGATACAATATCCCACTCTTTCCATTAAATATGTATGATTTTAGGTTATGTTTATATGGTATATGTATGATAAATGCATGTTAAATTGAAATAAACCTTACAAGTATGTTTATGGATGTTAAAAATGATAATTGAAATACTTAAAACAAAAAGCAACAAAGTGTATATCATGGACATAACGGAGGCCGAATGGTATATTAAGGTATATCTTGGTATATTTTGTGGTTTAATGCAAATTAATAGTATAAATATGCTAATTAATTTGTAATCTAGTTTAATTAATGATAAATGAGTGAAGGATAAAAAATTAATAAAAAGATAATAGTTGGGCCGAATTATGTATATGGTTTACTTAGGGTGTATTTTGATTATTTATTAAGTATAAAGGCACAAAATGAATAAATAATGCAAATTGAGTGTATATTAATTATTTGGGAATTATTAAAATTAAATTGAATATTTTTTTTTAATTGGTAATTGTATTATGTTTAGAGGAAAAAAAGTATAGAATAAGTTGTCTTTAATTTATTTTATGGCATAATTGATGTTGGAATTGAAAAATAAGTGAATTGGAATTGATTTGATTGAAAAAGAATGAATTGAAAATGGATATGTTATATTAGCCATATAGTATATCCGGAAAGTTAACAATGTGAATAAAGATTTATGTTATGTATCTAATAGAAATTGGATTGAATGAATAATGTTGTTGCCCTTAGTAGTGGTTTGATAGTCAAATCTAGTTCAAAATATAGTTGGCTAGTCATAGGGATTCCACATCGCGGTACGAGTCATGACGCTCGCTTAAGTAGGCCAATGATGGTCTACTAAAATGTTGGAATGTTCAAATATTGAAATGTAAAATGAAATGAAATGTATGGGTTATCCTTCGGGATTACTCTAAAATGTAGTGGATCTGTGGGGTCTACATCCCATGTATCTGGTTCAGAGATTTCTACCGGATTGATACTAAGGGCAAAATTGTAAAAATTAATTTTAAAATGGTAAAAAATGGATTAAGGTGAGTAAATGGAAGTTAAAATGAGAAGAAGAGTAATAAAGGACTTAACTGTAAGAAATTAAAAAGATTTAAGGATTACATGTCAAAAGTGTAAATTTAACAATTAATAAGGATAAATAAGAGAAAATATGAAACAAATTGGTAAAGTAAATAAATTGATAATTGTATAAGGACTAAAACATAAATTGGCTTAAAAATAATATTTAAGGGATTAAACGGTAAATTGTAAGTTAAAATAATGAAAAATGAATTTAGATGAATGAATAAATTCTAATAGAAGAAAATAGAATGGAAAAACGACTAAAATGTAAAAATGTTCAGGTAATTGGATATAATAGTAATTATGTAAATAAATGGGAATAGAAATGGTAATATTGTAATTTAAATGAAACTAAAAGGACTTAGGTGTAAATTAGTATAAGAATAATATAATAAGGACTAAATTGCAAGAATTTAAATGTATTAAGGGTATAATTGTAATTATACGTAATAATATAGGAAAATAAGGTAATCATGGAATATTCGGTGATTAAATATTAAACTAGTAAAATAGTGATAATTTAAGGACTAAAAGATAATAGGGTGCAAAAACAATATTTAAGGATTAAATAGTAATTTTACATAATAATTAATGAATTTAGTAAGAAAGGTAAAAAAAAGAAATGGCATAAATGGCATAACTGTAACTATAATGAAAATGAAGGGTAAAATTGTAATTTGGATGAAAGTAAAAGGATCTAAGTGCAACTTAGTATAAGAATGATCTAATAAGGACTAATTAGCAAATGGCATGTAAAGCAATGAAATTAATGTGAAAATAAAAATTTCCCAGTGGCATTATTGTAAATAAATAGGATTGAAGGGCAATATTGTAAATTAGTGAAGTGTAAGTATTAAAAAGTAAATTTATGATGATTGAGTTAAATAAGGATTAAAATGTAAATTAAATGAAAATATAAGAAATAATTAGGAAGCTAAGTGGTAATGGATGATTGAATGAATAAGTAAGGTTACTAATGAATTAAATTGACAATAAGATAATTTATTTGTCTATGGGTTAATTTAGTGAAAGATTAAGGATGGAATTGTAAATTCACAATAATAGTATTTATTCAATGAGTAACTTGTAAATTGATAATAGTATATAAATTAATAGTGTAATTAAGAAAAAGTAGAATATTTAATGAATAATATTAGTATAAAGAATAAAAGAATAAATTGGCGCAAGAACAATAATTTTGGACTAATAAGGAGTTTACAAGTCAAATTGTAAGTTAATTATGAGGAACAGGTAAATAATGGCACAATTGTCATTATGGGTAAAGCAAAGAGTAAAATTGTAAATTGAGTCATGTTAAGCGACTAAACTGAAATTTGACAATAATAATGTAAATTAAAGAGTTAAAATGTAATTGGGGTAAAAAGTGGATTGATAAATATAGTGAACACAACAATTCTAGCAGATGAATAGAGTAATAAATAATAATAGCAGTGATAATAATAATAAAATGAATAAAATAATGTAGAATATAAGTTACGTAAGCTGTACATGGATTAATTGAATGAAGATAAATAATTAATAATTAAGAATATGCTAAATGAAATAGTAAAACTATTTATGATTCATGCTTATTTAAATATATGTATGTAATTGTGTGCATCATTTGGTAATAAAAAAAAATTTATGGATATTTTATATATGGAATGTAAAATAAAAATGAATACTAATTAAGATTGGTAAAAAGAATAAAATAAGTAAATGAAGAATGAAATCGTAAACTAATTATGTTCACGTTAATAATGGGAGTTAAATGAATAATGACAATGATAAAATGAGTGTTACTAAGAATTGTAATTGTATCAATATAATAATAATAATAACAATAATAATAATAATAATAATAATAATAAAGATGATGATAATACTAATAATGGACAATAATAGAATTAATACTATTATAATTGAATAAAGTACTAATACTAAAGGACTAGAATAAATTATTAAAAAGGTAAAACAAAAACTAATGTGATTATTTAGTATATGTCCCTAAAATTAAATAAAGTGTTAATAGAAAAGTAACGAAGGTTAAAAAGATAATGAAATGATAATAGTGTTAATAATGTTAAAAAGATAATGATATAGTGATAATGTTAATAACCTAAGTCAATAGTACAAAATCAATAGCCCGCCATTGAAATGAAAGTAGTTTGAACCGATAGTGAAATGTAATAACGGTAATCATAGTAGTGGAGAGTATGACAAAGAAAATAGTACAAAAAGAGTTAAATAAAATACGATCGTTTGTAAATATTAACTTGATTAATTAGTATAATATACATATTGTATTTAAATGGCATTGAAACAAAAAAGCTTGTTTGTGCATGCATAATTTTATATGGAAAGTTTAGGATATGTATCCACAATTGGACATTTTTAATACTCAGCACGTAGTTTTGTAACTGCGTGCAAGTTATGAGAAGTAGGAAGTTTAAAGTGGCTTAAGTGTGACTATTGATTTGTAATAAGTGACAGATAGCAAGGACGATAGCGTAGACATGGCATGTATATGATCGATGGACCAGGATTGAAATCTATTTGTACGGATCTTTTAAGGTTATATATGTATAGTGCAAGGTATATGAGCAGATTTATATATGAATTGTTTATTTTAGTGTGATTGAATATTTGAATGTTAGAAAAAAAAAATTAACGTACTATTGAGTGTAATGTTATTAGCGACTATTCAATGATATGTTATCTGTTATCCTATGTATAGTACAATGTTATAAGGGTGTTATAGATTTGGCCGGATTTCATGGCTTTTGATGTTAGAAATTAAATTTGTTAATTTCCAGCTTTTGGTTCATTTGAGCCAATTCTGGAATTTTGAGCATAACTAGACTTGTAGACCTCTAAATGATATGATTCTAATTTCTATAGAACCTTAAGACATAGACCTTTAATAGTCTAGAAGAAATAAAAATCAAGTTTTTGCCTCTAAGGCACGCAAAAATTCAGCTAAATGTTAAAATGGAATTATGTCCCTTTAAATAGAGCAGTTTGTGTTCTAATGAACATAACACTTAGAATATAAATCCAATTGCAATAATTTTTGTTCCATGATAAATTTAAGACATAATAGAACATATGTTATGAGAGACTTTTTCCTGAAAATGTCTTTTACTTGGTGTAAATGCTTTTGCAAATTGGACTTCTAATTTTGCCTAGTGTCTAAAATTGCACAGTTACACTATTGGAGCAGTTTGTGTTCTAATGAGCATAACTTTTAAGTTACCAGACCAAATTGGATTATGTTTGTGCCCTGATAACCATAAGACAAAGTAGAACATTTTTTATGAGGAACTTTTTTCTATAAATGTCATTTGTTAGGTGAAATTCATCAAAAACAGTAGACCCAAAATTCTGCCTAGTGTCAAAAATTGCCCAGTTACACTATTTGAGCAGTTTGTGTTCTAATGAGCATATACAACTCTTAGGATACAGGTCCAAATGGGATGATTTTTGTGCCATGATAACCATAACGCATAGTAGAACATTTTTTATGAGGGAATTTTTCCCAAAAATGTCATTTTCTAGTTGTAATTCTTCAAACACAGTAGACTTGAAATTCTGCCATTGTTTCAGTAATATAAATTATGAGTTTTTCTTACTTTATCAATCCCAAATTTATTCAAAAGTGCATGAAATTTGTCAAGTATGTTTATTGATATTTAACATTTATATACATGCATTAGTCATGAATTAAACCTTAAAATATGATAATATGAATATAATGCTCAAATGGAGCATTATGTCTTTGAATAATAATTATTGGCATAATGATTGCTAATTTCCTGATTTTTTTTTGAAGTATAAATGCAATTATTTACTTATGAATGTACACATGTGATTGCGATACTATTATAAATAATTTTGAACTAATAGTAGGGCCTACTTAGCTAGTCTAGGATATGGATAGATAGGCATGCGTATAGGATGCTCAAGCAGCTGCTAGTCTGATTGACATTTATTGTGTCTTACTTATGAGACTAGATGTCGTTTTTATTCTTACCTTCGAGTATACTAGTATACGATACTCCTATAATTCTCACCTTTGGGTGTGCCAGGTCTGTATACCTTCGGGTATTGATATTCTCACCTTCGGGTGTGCCAAACAGTTCTCCCGCTTATCCACACCCATAGAAAAGTAGGCAATGTTTAATTATGCAATGTGATCTGTATGTGATAAGTGATAATATGGGCTCAGAATCCTGATGTCTAATTTGTTGAGAATTAACAATGTGAACATGCTATGTATGCTTTAAATAATATACTTCCTTACTGCTTTGAAGTATGCTCATTACATTTAGAAGAATATTATAATTTGTATGCTTTATTTAATGACTGCTATGAGTGGTCATCTTTATTTGTCAATTTCCAACTAAGCTTTATGCTTAGCATGAGTTTTTAATTCGTGTAGGTACCAGTGTCAGTTTCACTCACAAGGCCAAACCACAGGGTTGATGGCCGACACGGTTATAGAAAGATTATCTTTTGTAGGTTTCTTTTTGGGTTCTAAGGTAATATATGTTATAATTATTCTGTAATGATATAATTTTGTATTTGTAACATGTAAGTAAGGTAACATGATAAACCTAAATATGTTTTCTTTTTGTATATGAATAGTATAATAACCATAAGCATGCATGATATACTATGAATACTTGAAATGCATGATCTGTAGGTAATTAAAAGATTTTTTTTTTAATTTTTGGTAATTTGAATATGACCAGACATAAACCTGGTGTGAAGCAAAGTGTGTTCTTGACTATGCTTTAGTTATAGAATGATTAATTGGACGAAAAATGGGCATTCATTGTATATTTGTCATGCACATGTACCTAGCAACTTTTGTGCATATAAACGATAACGAAAATAACTAAGAGGTATCATAGGGTGATTTAAAATAGAAAATGGTCATGATTAAGACTTGTATAGTTCATTAATAAATGAAGAACGTAATGACTTAAACATTAATGACTTATCTTGTATGGTTATTGTACATGAATACATAGTAACATATGCTAATGTATGTGATTGGAACTTGAATGAAAGATATATTATGATTAAAGCACAAACATATAGAATGTATAGATACATTAATACATATGTATAAGTAAATATAATACACATGTTAAGGATACTTGAAATATAGTTAATGAATAAGTAAACTGAGAAAATGTATAAGCCTAGATTTATGTGAGTATTTTCCATCATATAGTTGTTATTGGAAGATTGTTTCTGTTATATATGATCTACAAACAAGTGAGATAATGTATGCAGGCTTATCGGTAACAAAAAAAATATGTTCTTTATTGTACTAGATTGTGCTTATATTGTCGATGTTAGCATGTTTATGAATACCATGATTTGTGTGTTTGATTAACGACTGCTGTGAGTGGTCGTCCAATATTTATTAATCCCTACTAAGCTTTTATGCTTAGCATGGGTGTTTATCTGTGTAGGTTCAAACAATTGAGTTGCGCTCTGGGACAATATGTGGGAGTCATGGCCAACTAAGGAGTAGAGTTTTGAGTTATTATTGTATAATCCTTTTAGTAATGTAAAACTCATATGTAAAAGTGTTGTTTATGTAATTGTAAATAAATGAGTTAAGTATATGTATTTTCAATCTATGGATTATATCTTGTATTTGTAAAGCAATTTTGGTATTGTGAGTATGGACAGGAACAAGTCATATCGATATGATTGAGAATGACATGAATGTGTTAGGAACATGCATGTGTAAAGTAGTGTAATGCCCTGCTTCAACCGACAGTCTTGAATGAATATGTACAGCTATCTATGCAATATGTGCATAGTTTATGTCCCGTATTGGGGGTATTACATGACATGCCAGCAAGTAAAAGCAGAGCACTAGGTTCCCTATGGTTTACTTTAACCTCTTACAGTTCCAAAGTGAAAATAGGATAGAATCACGATGCATTTGGTCACTAGATTACCCTTCACTAGGAGGAAACATGATTCCATCTAGGTGATTATTGACAAATTGATGAAGTTTGCACACTTCCTACCAGTGAGGGTTGACTATCCACTGGTCAAGCTAGCAGAGATCTACATGAATGAAGTAGTCAAAATTCATGGAGTGCCTTACTATATTATATCGGGCAGAGATCCTCGATTTGCTACTCGATTTTGGAAGAAGCTGTAAGAAGCACTGGGTACGAAGCTCCACTTCAGTACTTCCTTTCAACCACAGACAGATGGGTAGTCAGAAAGAGTTATTTAGGTAACCCAGTAAACTCTAATGAATAAATATAAAATAGGTAGAAATTTAAAGCTAAACATATGCATTATGTTATAGGTGCTTGAAGATATGCTGAGAAGTTGTGTCTTAGAATTTGGTAGCAGCTGGGAAAGATATCTTCCCTTACCTAAATTTTCTTACAATAACAGCTACCAGATAAGCATACAAATGGCACCTTATGAGTCTCTATATGAAAGGAAGTGCAGAACTCCTTTATGCTGGATGGAGCTTAGTGAAAGCAAGTTAATTATGTCAGACTTAATTGAAGAAATAGAAGAAAAGGTTCTAGTGATTAAAGATAGATTAAAAGCTGCATAAGAGCGCCAAAAGTCTTATGGTGACTTGAAAAGGAAGGACATAGAATATAAAGTAGGTGAGAAAGTGTTCCTTAAAGTATTCCCCTAAAGGAAAGTTCTAAGATTCGGTAGGAAGGGTAAGCTACGTTCGAGGTTCATTGGCCCATATGAGATTCTAGAACGTGTGTGTAACACCCCAACCCATACGCAGGCGAACCCATCCGCAAGGGAGTAGGAAGCCGTACGAGTAGGTGTGTTACCGAACAAAAATGATACAAATCGTATATAATTACGAAAGAATTTAAAACTTTAAGGAGCAAAAACTGAACATACATAATTCACAAATGCGCATACTCTAAACGAAAGCATACACATATACAAATTTACAAATTTACATCGCCTAAAATATTACATCATTCTCTTTACATATTATTACATATACATATTATACAGAATTACAAAATCCAGGCTACAGAAACTGAACAAAATACAAAACTTCTAGCTCCTATGTGGCCGACTTTGCAGATGCGTGACTCGAACCGAACCAAACCTGCCACCTGCACGGGAAAAGAACCCGTGCTAAGCGATAACGCTTAGTGGGGAGAACAAACATAATAATATGGACGGCCATTCACAATGGTCGTCAAGGCATAACACACACAAATATCATACACATCTAGTTCTTACCGAGAAATGTATATGTACTTACATATAATAGCTATGCATTCAAATGTTTCTAATCATATTCATGTACTCATATGTGTAACACGAACCAAATCAAACATCGCCATACAAGATGTGGGTATGTTCATGCATAACTACCTATAACTTCACATGCATGCACTTACCTATACGTTACATGTCAGTATCATTATATTTATATGCTAATACTTGTATCGTCATACCAATACAGGTCCTCATATGCACACATTTACCGAGTACATTGGGAAGTCAGGCTTTTGGAAGTACACCATGCATAGATACATAACAACTTAATCATGCAATTATCTTGCCAAAAATAACCATACCCCAGTCCCGAGAACTAGTACCCTAACTATTCACACCATAGTGCCCACAAATTCCCGAGCAAAACTCGTTAGAGTCTACTCATACTACAATCATACTACGATACATATACACTAGCTGAGAGCATAGGTACATAATCACAATACCATCACACTTCCGCTGCACAACATTAATCTTTAACATAAGCAACTATACAATATTCCAGAGAGCCAATAAGTCTGCACTTATTAATTCACATAACTATAATCAAAACGGATCAGAATTGCATGTTGATTATATTCAAACACAGTCATAATACGATATATATGAATAATTGCACATAACAGGCATGTTTGAGTCACATTTAACCCAATCATAGATTCATAATCACCTTCGAATTCATAACTGGTTCACATGATCGAAATCTTACACATTCGGATATCATATTCTCATATTCATATCAGATAAAGCAAACGAAATACCTGCTGACTCAAAATAGTGGATAACGAGTAACAAACTGTACCTTACGGGTACAAATCGCAAAGTACTGTCACTTTTCACATTTCAAAAGCATTTCCCTGAACAGGATCTTAAACAAGATCCGTACACATACACATAATAGGGTTCGCAAGGAACCATTCGGGGACCTGATCGGGGTCCAAATCGTTCAAAGGGGCGCTGCAGCTACACATACAAACTCTATTAGGCATGCCTAACTATCCACTAGACTGACTCTCGCAGGTCATGCATCATTCAAATCATGTGTCACATCAGACAATATATAAATATCGTCACACATAGCCCAGAGTATAGTAGACATATAAAGAAATTTATATCATCAGCCATGCATCATACTACTCATATTACGAAGCATACAATATAATTCCTTCAACATACTTTAGCACTATTCAATGTTTTAAAACTTATCAGAATCAAATATAGAAACATTATCATGCCAATCATTAACTGAACATTCAAATTTTACTTTTAACAACTAACCATTCTTTACAAAAATAGAGTAGGTCACGGTCACAACCAGATTGGTTGTCACCGTGACATACCCACAACCCAAAACAGAATGCACTTCTGGGGTACCTCACGGTGGTAACCCATTAGGTTGACACCGTGACATACTCACAACCCAAAACAAAATGTTATTCCTTACACTTTATTATATCATTCATGCCGATTAATTGCACATTTATATAAATACTTACTTACCCGGTTTGCCACCTTATGGGTCTCCAATAAAAGAGAAATCCATGAGCTAGAAGTATTAAATCACATTTAGCATGAACCATAATAGCATCATAGATATCTTGCATACTAATACATTCTATTAACATTTATTATCAATGCATGCATCATATAACATTGTTAGGCAATTACTTCAATCACACATTCACTACTCATATCCCATATATATATTTCATTAAGCAAATTCATTTCATGTGACGTCTTTCATGAGTATATAACTTAGATCTTAAGTCATACCTATGCATACTTGTTCATATCATACGCTTTTATATAGATTAAAGTATTATAATGTTTAATAATGTCATTAAACTTGACTTGATTCTAATATATACATTTACACCTCATTACTTCATTAGTTTGCTATTAATCTTAATCCTAATCATGTTTATTTTCCAAGTGATAACTATCCTTATACTCATTTAATAGTCCTAAACATACATCTGATGGATCCTAGAAAGTTCTGGTGCAAAAGGGGTTCAATTCGGGAAGAAAAACACCTAAATTGGTCAAGACAGAAGGGGTTACGGTGGTAATGAATTTGGTTACCACCATGAGGTCTAAACTAAGCATTCTGCCCAGGATTTTCATATGTCACGGTGGTAATGAATTTGGTTACCACCGTGACCTACCAAAAACTTGCAAAACAGAAGCTGGAAATCAGGACTGCTTCTCAACTGATTTTTGTTCAGCCTAAACGGGCATCTAAACTAAATATTTAGGAACAACTTCCTTCTTAACATTTGTTCCCTAAGATGTTAAATTTCAAAAGAAATAAATTTCAGATCAATTGGACATCTATAACTTCATATATGATCTAAACAACCTATAGTGGTCAAGTAACCCGACCCAAACAGAGGCACTACGGTTTTAGCAGATTTCCAGGATCTTAGAGCAAAAATTCGCCCAAGGCTATTTCTGATACTTTTAAAGTAATAGAAGTCATGGTTCTAATGGTTCAAGAATCACATAATTTAGAGTTCTAAAACTCTACTTAAGACAAAACCATTGCACAGTGGTCAGATGAGAACTAGATAGAGTTTACCCAATCATGCACTTCACTTTCAATTCTCACATTCCATCAATTTAATCAACATCATGCATTACTAATACATTTACCCACACAAATACATGCATAAAACTCATATCAAAACACTCAATTTACTGGAAATCACATACAAAGGTATATTCATAATTCAAGAAGAATTTAGGATAGAGACAAATTAAAACTCAAATATAGGAATCAAACTCCCAAACATCTTGTTGCACAATAGCTGCTCTCTTCAAGCTTTAATCTTCTCTTTTCCTTTACTTTGCTTCTTCTTATCATCAATCACTTGCACAAACAAACTCACAATTCTTAATCCAATCCATAACTTAAACAAAACTAGAAGAAGAAAGAGAACTCAAATGTAGGAACCCTAAAAACCCCAACTTACCTCTTCGATCTTACTTCCCAAGCTCCACCAAAACAACTCTAATTCACTCAAAACCAAGAGATTGAGCAAGGAAAGGGAAGAAAAGGATAAGAAAATGGGGAATAGGGAGGATGAGAGGACTCCTTTTTCCTTACACTTAGTCTTTCTTTCACACTAAATGCACACCTACCAAATCCACTTGTCCACTTCCTATAGGCTCACATGTCATAATATTACAAGTCCACTTTGACTTACTCATACATGCACCATACACCAAACACACACAAACACCTCTTACAATAATATCTTCATGGTACCAAATCTAAGTCACACCCTAACATTTCCTTATAATCCACTTTTCATCCAAGGCACCATGCTCATAAACCACACAATAAAATCTCTTAGCCCACATACATCCTACTACCATACACTATAAGCACACCATAATAATTCCTTCACTTAACTTATTTAATTAATTTCTTAGCAAATAAATCCTTATTATCCATATTACTCATGTACAGAATACCGAATTACCCTCACTCACTCTGACTGAGCAAGCATATTCCGACTAGGCCCAGTTCGGGGTGTGACAGTGTGGGACTAGCAGCCTACAGACTAGCTTTACCACCTGGGCTAGAAAAGATCCATGATGTATTCCATATGTCGATGCTGTGAAGCTACCGATTTGATCCAATACATGTTATTATAACAGGGGAAGTGGAATTAAGGACAGACCTGACCTATGATGAGGAGCCAATGAGGATTCTTGCAAGAGAAACAATGTCAAGGAAGCTACGTAAGAGCCAGAAGAGACAATGAGACAACAATATTCTCAACTCTTTAATTAGTAGGGGATAAATGTAACGCTCCGAAAATTTCGATTACGTGAATAGTACTTTTCGAGCCATGAATAATACCACTCGGGGTGAATAGTACGATACGGGACCGCTATGCACTTTTCTTAAGAATTGGGAAGTACAATTCATGGAGAGTTTGAGATGAAATTTGAGGTGAAATTTAAGTCAACTAGTGTAACACCCTTATATGATATATGCACTCACTACTATGTTGCACGATTTCTATGATTGAAAACACAGTCTTAAAATCTTAATGCAAAACTCGGGTAATTTTTTTTTTCCACACTTAACCATTATACTCATTTAGCCATTTTATATCTTAATAACTCATATTGCCGATTGACCTATAACTGTCTATTGTTACTATTCATTTGGTCAAATTTTGGCAGTATAACGGCTTATACTTTAACTATCCAAACCAGCAATTTCAAACAACCGCAGCCCCGGCAAGGGCACAACAATAATATCATCTATCTCATACCATCAACAACCCCAAAATATTCATTCACCACAGAATTATACCAATACCAACTATCCATACATATACAAATACATACACCAACTTCACATTTATATACATGCCAACAAATCATACAAAAACAAACTTCAGTCTTCCTTCACTGATATGCTCCCAAAAACCTCCTGGGGTATGCTGCTCCACTCCTATAGCGTACCTACACTCAGTCAATAAAAACTACGTGTTGAGCATTAATATGCCCAGTGATGGTTACAAGTCCAAGGATTTCCATTACTAAAATTAGGTTCACACACATGACTAATATATATATAACTTAACCAATTATTTATTTCAATTTATCATTCATATTTACACATTAATCTTTTATGTCTACCACTTATTCGATTCATAACTGTCACTATTCATTACTTCCGTTACGGTCCTTTAATTATCTATTTTACATTCAAACTTAACTAATATTCAATTAATTACACTATTGTATTCTATTTATTATATTAATCTAATTTAATTAATTTTTCCATCAATCTAATTACATAATTAGGCATTAAACCATATTATTCACTAATTACATTTTAATCCTTTTATTAAACTTATTATATCATTAATTACATTTAAATCCTTAATCTTTTTTCTTGATTTCCAATTATGTCCACATCTTTTCCATTAATGACATCTATATCCCCACTTTTACTATAATACCATCCATGTCCTTTCTTTTACACTAATTCCATTTATGTCCTCATTTTACACTTAATTACCAAAATGCCATTAATTAATTATACATAATTTTCACTTTTAACCTCACTTATTTTTATTTTCCATTTTTACCCCTTTTAATTACTTTTAATTACCAATTTAACTTTTTTACACTTAAATTCCGCTTTAACCTTATAAATTCACTAAATTACATTTAGGTCCCATTTTCACTTAATTTTCTCACTTAATTCATTTTTCATATATCTTACATTTATATTATACAATAATTATAATTAAATACTAAATTCATCATTAAAAATCATTTCTTTATTTATATAATCAATTTATCAACTATTTACACCCTAGTCCTTTAATTAACCTTACAATTTTGATAATTACGTTCATGTCCTCAACTTTTTTCATAATTCCAACTATGTCCCTTTTTTTTAATAATTATCGAAATACCCTTATTTGCATTTAATTTCCCTCTTTAACCTTAAATATTTTACCAAATTACATTTCGGTCCCTACTTTACTACCTTGATGCCAAATTACCATTTAGTCCCTACATTTTCACTTATTTATATAATTAACCTTTTTAATCACACTTTTTACCTATCTTACTTTATACTTATCCATTAGGTGTAAAATTACCATTTTACCCCTAAACTTTTTATTTCCTTCATTTTTGTCTCATTCTCACTTATCTCCATATTTATCACTACTTTATTCAAATTAATTACATATTTACCCTTTTGCCCTAAACTTTTATCAAATTATGATATTGCCCTTCTTTTTTCTTTTATTTACCATTATGCCATTAATTAATTATATTTTCACATCTAATCACTTATTAACTTATAATTCAACGTTTAATCCACTAATTAACTATATTTCCATATTTAATCACTTCTTAACTTATAACTTATCAATTAACCCCCTAACCAAGCATTTTCATAATAAGTTACGGTTTAGTCCTTAAAGTACTATTTCAAGTCAATTATCGTTTTCAATCCTTATTTTATCTTATCTTATCTTTATCATAATCATTACCATATCTTTATCCTTATCACCTAATCATTACTATATATTTATCCTTATCACTTAACTACATATGTATCCATTTAATCATTCAATTAATTCTTTCTTTACACTTTTCCACCATATTTTACAATAAATCTCCTTTTAATCAATTTCATTCAACTTTTGCCCCTAGTAACACCCAGTAGTTATCACTAGACTAGATATACCGGACTGGCCTCTATAGCCCTAACCTACTGAAGTGGCCACTAGGAGGCCAGGTTACACTTCGGTAGTGTCAGAGTGACCACTAGGGCGTCAAATTACACTCCGACGACACTGCACTTACACTTTACACTACACTTACACTTATAAATAGACCATCATCGGTCTATAATTGCAAGTCATCATGACTTGCTACCGCGGCATACACTGATGTCCCTATGGCTAGCCATATATATCCTGAACTAGATTTACTACTAGATCATTAAGGGCAATATACAATCATCATTCATTTCACTTTTTTTTCATTCATTTCACTTCCAATTCACTCAATATTCAATATACACTCATGCATACCATGAGTTCACATAAATATACACTTATTTCATCATTTTCATAGTAAACAAAATAGTTTATCACACTTTGTACATAAATTAAACACTATCACTTTCACATATACCTATTTTTCATTTGTTATTCATTATATGCATTTATATACCATAAACATCAAAATACACTTTAAATACTCATTAAGTTCAATTCGGCCTAAGGTACAAATTTTACACTATGTTCATATTCAATTCTTTTAATCATATAATCATTCAAATTATGTGTCATACTTATCATAAGCATCAATTTCATGCCTTAATTACCATTTTACACTATTAGTTCCTTTAATATTCAATTTGGCCAACATTCCATTAATTCATTATGTATGTTTTTCATTCTTTTAATCACTCAGTTATTCAATTCTCATGTTATACTTATTATTTACACCAATTACATGCCATTAACACTATGTTCACTTTTCTTTCACTTAACCACTTAATTAGCTTAATCTCATGTTATACACATCTCTTACATCACTTACTTACATAAAATACTAAAGTACATTAATAAATCCCCTTGACATCAATTTATCCTAGGTTATACATCACCCATAAGTTTACCTTTCCTTACTTTAATCATTCCATCTTCTAAATAACATGCTAAGCATTATCTAAACACCTTTTATATGCCAAAATTATCAATTTTTTTACTTAGTTTCTTTATGTTCCCATTCGGCATCACTTTTGATTTTCACTCTATGTTTCTTTAATTTATTTTAAACTCATACACATGCTTATTTAAGTTCACTAATCATGTTTATGAAGTTAGATTCAATTAATCATGCCTTTATCACAAATTCATACTTAGACATAACCTAAAACTCACACATATACAATGGAAATAAAAGGATTTTATAACTAAAAACCTCAAATCCTTTCTTAGCACTTCTCAAGTGTCCTTTTTGATGCCTTAGCTTTTAGAGAAATCTTCCTCTCCTTGTAATCCTTACCATGGCTGAATATAAACAATGGAATAACATCAAATCTATACTTACTTTTTACAAAATAACTTCATAATCATGTTCCACACCCTTGAAAATACCCATATGAACCTTTAAACCCAATTAAAAATACCCAATATACTTACCTCAATTTCCACCATAAACTTTGAATACTTAGTTTTCTTCACTTCCAATGCTCCAAATGGACTCCACTTACTGTTTTTATGTTATAGAGGGACTGAGATTTGTTTGGGAGGCTGAGATTTGGGGAAGGATTGAAGAAAGAATGAAGAAAAATGGAAGAGAAAGTGAAAAATGGCATACGATTTGAAGAAATAAAAGAGAGGCGGTGGGTTGCTGGATTTCTCTAGAGAAATCTAGCCACTTGCTTCCTTATATAGTAGGAAAACGAACCAAATCAGTCCAACCGGTTTGAACCAAAATTTTAGCTTTTCGGTAATTTTCCACTGTTTCAAAGTATTTATGTGTTACTCAACTTATTTTCACTCCAAACCAATTTAATTGTTTTTAAAACATCAAAAATAGCCTCCCTGCAAATTTTTAGCTCAATCGGAGTCCATTTAGGGCCCGATTCACTTAAATAGGTCCGATTCAACCCTGTTCGGTTCTACCGTAAAATACCATTCTAATGCTATCAAAAATTACATAAAATTATTTTATGTCTGTACACTTCCCACTTTCTACCATTTTGAGCTCAATAACTATTTTTAAAAATTCGGTCAAACCTCAGTCGAGCTTCGGTTCAATTTGAACCGAACTAGTGGCCAACTTCAGAATGACTTTTGGAGACCTATTTGACTCCGTTTTCAATCCAAATTTCATCACTAGACTCCTGACGGCCCACAGATTGATGTTATCAAATAATAAATTTTTTAAAAATCGACCGCCGGGTCCGCTGTATAACTACCCCGGCGTCCCCCATCCCAGGATTTCAATACCTCAAACACATTTAACTCTTCACTTCACTACTATTAACATCACTCAATACACTACTCTACATTGTGATCACTCTAAATACACTGTAGACATTGACTAAAACTTCTAAGCCAATGTTAGGGCCATTACAACTAAGGCTTCAAAGGTTAAAAATAGAAAACAGTAACGGGTTCAGTGTGGATAGTGCATGCATTGGCCCAGATTTGACCTAGTGTAAAAAAAATATATATGGGACTTCAAAAAATTAATTTAACCCTAGAGAATGATTATAAATGGTAAAATAAAATTTTTAGAAGCGAAAAATTAAAATAAAGTTGAGATAGAAAAGTGAATCATTGAATCAGTAAATGCACCGGCGGACAAAAAACTTAACCGAAACGACCTAGTTTTGACAAAAAAATTTAGACACACCTAAAGGGATATTTTTCCATATTAATGGACACATTTTCATGAAAATTTGATAAAAAAAAATGGAGCCAATAGGGTGATGATATGTGGCTTAATATTAACCCTTGGATTAAATAGTACTCGACTCAATTTTCAACAACATTTCAGCCATATATATATATATATATATATGGCTAAAATGTTGCAAAAAATTCATGAAATAATTTTGTCGTCCTCCTCCTTCATTGATGGCTGAACCATTTTCTCTCCATTTTCATCATGCTTGCTTTTTTTTTCTCCAATAAATTAGCTTGATTTCTCCCTCAAATTTCCACTTAAATCAAATATTTGTCATCTTCTCTACCTAATACAAGCGATTAGTGAAGTGAAAATTTGAGAATTTTGAAGAAAATTGGGAAGAAGAAAATACCCAAGTAAGTGAAAATTTGAAAATTTTGTAGATTAATGTAAGAATTGATGAAATTAAGTTGAATTCATGTGGATTTTGGTAAAATTGGAAGAAAAACTTATTGAATTTAGTGTTCATAATTTTGACCTAGGTGAGGAAAAAGAAGAAGGAAGAGAAAGGAGGAAGGGGAGAGATAAAGAAAAGGAAAAGTAGTGAGGAGCAAAGGAAATTAAGGTATGTGGATACTCAAATTAATTTATTTTAAAATTTCCATAATACGTAATTGTATAAAGCTGTGCTTATGATGCTTATAATTCAAATTTGGGTTATAAAACTTGAATTAGTTGTGGAATAAGTTAAATTGTAAGGTTAGATTCTTAATTGAAGGCTAAAATAACAAAACCTTAATTTGATCTATGGGTCAACAGGAAACCCAATGGACACGCATGGTGTATGGAAAAAAACCGACAGTATAACCTCTAAAGCACATGCACAAAAGTTTCGGCCACAATATATTTGGGTGCTCTAACTGAATTGGGATGAGCTCATCGGGGCATGAAAGCCTTTGATGAACAACCTTCCAATTAAATTAGATTTGTTTAATACACAATGGCCCACATAACAAGCAAGGTATTATGGTATATACAACCTAGAGGAAGTATCTATTTGCTATTATATTATATGAGCTTGAGTCAGGTAATGATATTTTAGGGCTATCCAAGCATGGCCCCTACTAACGGGTCTAGCTCATCACGAGCATAACGACCAATCGGGTCACCATTCAATATACCAATTAGTACAAGACTTGGGCTGGTGGTCATCCTTGGCACTTCCCTATATTGAGTGAACATAGGGTTGCCCTTTTGGAATACACAGAGGTAAATGGGGACACCTAACATAATTCTAAGGCCCTAATATGTATGCAATTTCGAAAAGAGATAGAATTTTAATTTCAAAAACCCAATTATATTTAATTTAACCAAGATACTTTAGGACCAAGGTCTCTTAGTCTCCAGTGGAGTCGCAACTGTGACGCACGCTTTCGAGAGGCATTCGCGTGGTCCTCGATGGTCCACTTTTAGGACCCGAGATTAGATGGAGGTTCATTTAATTCATAAAAGTCGGCCGCTTTGCAATAGACCGAGAACCTCCCCTATTATATTATTGGCGATCGACCCATGATGGCGTCTAACTGGGCGCAAAGAGGTAAGTTTTGGAGTCACCACCTAATAAAACATTGGGAAAGGTTTATTCTAACCTCATGAAGCCTAAACCAAAGATGGTTCATGACATCACTCTTACTTATATCTTGGTTAAGTTTATAAATGAGTTTTTAAGATTAAATTTTCATCTCTCTTCTCACACGATTCATACAAGTAAATTAAACGCATTTTTCAAGCATATAAGAAAACTATAAATAAAGCGGTAAATAAATAAAACTAACTTTTTATGAGAAAGGGCAGAATACAACCCCAACAAATAAAATAAAATAGATCATACAAAAAATGAGGAATTCATTTAGATGGGAATATCAGTTTCTGAATACATACTTACGAAAATCGAAGAGTTCCTTGAATAATTTTAGAAAACCGGGATGAATGATCCCATTTCGATAAATAAAAATCCTTTCTTTGGAAATGTTATTTTTCTTGGATGAAGATTACGACATTGGTCTTATTTTGTTGAATAAATCCCTTTTGTTAATGAAAACAATCTTTAGGTGATCTTTTACATTCATGTGCACAAGAAAACTTTCACTACTATAGATATAAGATATAAAGCAAAGCCATAAATAAAGTAGAGGTAACATAACCCCATAGTTCCTCTGGCGTCCTACCCTTCGAAATTCCATCCATGAAGAAAGCTCACAAAAGGAGCACGTTTAGGCCCTCAACAATAAAAAAAGAAGTAAATCATTAGTGAAGCCATGAAAACACTTAAATGAATAAAAACTATTCTGGAATTAAAGTGAATAAAATGTGAAGGCATAAAAGACAAGAAATAAAGCTACACGTTCAAGTGAGAGGAGTTAGAGCAAAATAAGGTGAAAAAGTATTAAAAGACAAAAGGAAAATGCATAATGTAGGCACCGTGTCCCGGAGCTGTCCGGATCAGAGATTGCCCTATGATGAAATCAGTATCCGAACCTTTACAAACAGTTTGGATTGGGAGATTTTAGTCCCATACTCCACGAGAAATGAGTCTTTTCACCTTTTGTAGGCAGAGGGGGGAAGAACGGGAGTTTTGTTTGAGTCAAAAAGTATATTTTCTTCGACAGACGGCCAGCCCGTCTTTGAGAGGCCAGCCCATTGCTTAGGGTCACAGACGGCCTGTGGTTTTTCCGATGCCCGTCGGACGGACCCGCTTTTTCTGGAGCGCGCCAGCTGATTTTTCGGAACATGCAACCTTTTCGACGCCCGTCGGTGGAAATGGCAGGGTCGTCGGATGAATCCTTATGTCAGAAGTATTATTCTGACGCCCGTCTCAACATCCGACACCCGTCGGTCGTGTCTGGCCTATAAAAGCTTTGAATTTCTTCCTAAAAAGGGTTCCAAAAATTTTCAAGAGGGGAAACTCTGCCGAATTTCAAGCGTACTTTCTCTCTCTTCCAACAAACACATATAAAGAAATTTCTTTTAATTTGAGGATCAAACCATTAAAAAGGAACTAAAACTAATTAGTTTTCTTTGGGTTTTTAATTCCAAAGCCAATCTTTTGAAGGGTTAAAAAGGAAACAATCCATTTTCCTCTCTTTGATCCTTCATTTTGTTTCTCGTGGAACGTGCGGGACTCTAATCAACACCAAGAACATCACTAAAGCATTATCTGAGGGTAAATATTCCGTACTTATTCTCCGTGTTATTTCATCTTTATTCTTTTTGCTTTTTGCTCTTATTTTCCCTTATTTTGATTCTTTTCATCTCATTTTGTGATAAAAACCCATTTTGTTTTGAAAAAGAGATTTTCACTATTTATTTTCGGAGGCAGTGGTGACCGACGGGTCATCTACTTCACCGACGCCCGTCGGTCACCTCACCTATAGATGCCCTCTCTCTTGAGTGAGCGACGGAGTATGTTGGTCACCTACCGACGCCCGTCGGTCACTCGACAGAGGCTGTCGCTGGGTCCTATCTCAACTTTTCCAAATCTTTTCTATTTCCTTCAAGTCTTTGTAACTTTATTTATGTTGAGCTTTCACATATTAACATCTTTTAACCTTCTGTAAGCATATATTGATTTTCTTGGACTATCCTGAGCTCGAATGGGCGATCTACCATGCTCGGAGGATTCCGTCTGGTTTAATTTTCTAACCCTCTTGGTTATTCCCTTTATTTGCTTATTCATTATTTATTCTATGCACATGTATATTCCCTTTTTGTATCCCGTTAAATATAAAAATTGATTAATGTTTTATATTCAATAAAAAGAGGTTTTCATAAAAGCAAGGACCCAATGTCCGATTTTTATCCAATAAAAATCCTCACAATAAAAATAGCCATTTTTGATAATGATGCATGCGAGGACCAAAGTCCTCAAAATAAGCAATGCCCCGATTCGTGTATGGAGTTCGTGAGGACTTGCACCCAGCCTTTCTTGGATGGCCACGCTCAGATCTGTTTCAGGCGGACCCACGATACCGAGGCAGGACCCTCCACGGCTCAGCCACTGCCTCCGGCACGGCCAGCTCCGCCTCCACCTCCGCCAGGGACAGAGCATATATCGGATGATGAGGACCCCGATGAGCCCTCGGACTACACACCCCTATGACATTCAGGGAGTCATATTTTTGTACATTTATGCTTTGTATATACATTGTACAAAATAGATTTTTCTAGTGAGAAACTTTTGTTTTCAAGATTTATGCATTCATTCGGTTATTTATGATTCGTTCATATAGCAGATGAATATATGCCTTTATATTCACTCATATTCCAAAACAAGGAAAAAAATGATAAATGACAACTCAATAAAGAAGAATATAAATGAAACATGGCATAGCAGATAAAGCAAGATCACGCCATTAATAGACAGGTTAAAAGATGACTACTCAAACATGAACTAACAAAACCTTTTATCACACAGGTAAAGAAAAATACTACTCTTCACCTCGAGACTGTAGTTAGAGAACACTACATTTCAGATCGAAGCTGCATTTAGAGAAACACTACTCTTCACCAGACCAAGATCGTAGCCAGAGAGTGCTACATCTCACAGTTCGCGCGGCAGCCAGAGAGTGCTACGCACCTTGCAGATCGGATGGGGGTTAGCAAGGGAACTTCAGATCGAAGCTGCAGTTAGGGAAACACTGCTCTTCACCAGACCGAGATCGTAGCCAGAGAGTGCTACATCTCACAGTTCACGCGGCAGCCAGAGAGTGCTACGCACCTTACAGATCGAATGGGGGTTAGCAAGGGAACTTCAGATCGAAGCTGCAGTTAGAGAAACACTGCTCTTCACCAGACCGAGATCGTAGCCAAAGAGTGCTACATCTCACAGTTCGCGTGCAGCCAGAGAGTGCTACGCACCTTGCAGATCGAATGGGGGTCAGCAAGGGAACTTCAGATCGAAGCTGTGGTTAGAGAAACACCACTCTTCATATCGAGTTCGTAGCCAGAGGATGCTACGTCTCACCAGCACCTACAAGTCGAGACGGGACCGGTAGTGGTATCTTCGCATTGCCGAACGGACTGAGATTACGAGGTCTACCCGGCAAAAAGGCACGAAAGGTAAGAACCGTCGCAGGTACGCCTTCTTTCTTTCTGTCCTTTCTCTGAGTTTTGGCTTATCTAGGCGCTTGTGCACTAGTTTCCCCAAAACTGGGGGCAACTGTAAGCACCGTATCCCGGAGCAGTCCGGATCAGAGGTTACCCTATGATGAAATCAGTATCCGAGCCTGTATAAATGGTTTGGATTTGGGGGTTTTAGTCCCGCGTTCCACGAGGAGTGAGTCTTTTTACCTTTCGTAGGCAGAGGGGGAGAAAAAAGGGCATTTTTTTCCTCCACAGACGGCCAGCCCGTCGCTTAGGGTCACAGACGGCCTATGGTATTTTTCGATGCCCATCGAAAAATCACCGCCCCTGTCAGAGCGCCGCCTGGTTTCCCGGAGCACGCAACCATTCCGACGCCCATCGGTGGATGTGGCAGGGCCGTCGGACGAATCCTTGTGTCAGAAGGATTCTTCCGACGCCCGCCTCCATACACCGACGCCCGTCGGTCATGCCTGGCTTATAAAAGCTCCGAATTTTCACTAGAAAAGGGTTCCAAAAATTTTCAAGAGGGGAAACTCTGCCAAAATTCAAGCATATTTTCTCTCTCTTCCAGCAAACACATTTCATAAAGAAATCTCTCTAAAGGAGGATCAAATCAATCAAAAGGAACTAAAAACTAATGAGTTTTCTTTAGATTTTGATTCCAAAATCAGTCTTTTGAGGGGTTAAAGAAGAAATAGTCCATTTTCCTTTCTTTGATCCTTCATCTTTGCTTCTCGTGGAACGCGTGGGGCTCTAATCAACGCAAGAATCTCACCCAACGCAATTATCTGAGGGTAAATATTCCGGATCCCTTCTCCATATCATTTCATATTTATTCCTTATTTTGTTGATTCTTTTAATTTTGTGCAATAATGTTAAAAGTTCAGTGACATTTAAGTAAGAAAAAAAAATCGGTTACTTTTGCGCGATAATGTTAAAAGTTTAGTAACCATTAGTGAAATTGACCCTATTGAATGTCTTCACTCTTCACCACTGAAATATATATTTTTTTTCAATAATTTTGTTTTTTATTTTCCGAAATTTTGATTTATTTGTTTCAATAATTTTAATCTCATATAATATAATTTTATAAGATTTTGTTTCAATTATATATATATATATACACTAGTTTTTGTGCACGCGTGTTGTAGTTTTTTTTTTCTTTTTTACGTATTTGTCTACTTGTATGTATAATTGTTTGCAAGAAGCACATCATTATAATAACAAGAGAAGGAACTAAAACTTAATCAATTAAAATAATTGTCTAAAATGAACAAAATAATTCTAATAAGAGAATTTCTTTGTACACTACATTTTTCTGAACAGTCCATCAATTATACTCGATTCATCTTTCTTCACAACCACTTTTGTTGTTTCCATCGAAATGCCTCTTGATAGCGCCACATATAACTGGCCATGGCAGAAAACATCCTCTGGTAGATAGACCCTAGCATTTAGTATCGTCTGTCCTAGCGCTTTGGCTTTTGTCATTGCTAAGCAAAGACGCACTGAGAATTGTTTTCTTTTGAATTGAAAATGGTATCCTTCATTCTTTGCTGGAGACAATGGTATCCTTGGCAACAGTACTTGGTTTCCTGCATGTTGTCCCATAGTGATCTCATCAAGTATAACATTTCTATCAAAGTTTTTACATACCATTCTTGTTCCATTGCACAAACCATTTGATGGGTCTAAATTCCTTATGAGCATTATTGGGCAATTAATTTTTAATCCCAATTTATGTGGTGGCAAGCCATTTGGTAACAGTGTGGTCAAGAACTCCTCCTGATATTAATTGTTCGTATCATCCACTGCCTCATCGAAGCTGCTGTATATTTAACTTTCTCCAGGGAATATTGTGATCATTTTTTGATTGATATGATGTACGTATTCATTCTTTGTAGCTAAGATTGCATGGCTTTTCATGTACAGTGCCAATGTTGAATTTTCAGCTAATGTGGGAAATACGACACTAATTAAAGCTCCCTTGTCTTCCTTTGTATGAGATATTAACATCTTATCTGGAATGACAATCATATCATCACCGATTGCTAACTCATCTCCATTTCCAACTCGTAAAAGAAACTCTCCAAATTCGACATCAGCCCTAGCTCTCATATTTGCAGTCAATCTTAATAACTTCATTTGGCTCCATAAGTGGATTTTACTAGAACTTGCACTTACTGTTTCTTCTCTCGTACCTTTTTGCACCACCGCTAGCACTTGTATAAAGTCCCCACAAAACACAATCACTTTTTCGCCAAATGGTTCTGAATTACTCATGATGTCCCTGAAGCTCCTTTCAACTGTTTCGATGGCTAACCTTTTTGCCATTGGGGCCTTATACCATATGATCAGTCTTGCTCGACAAAACAATTTTGCTTGGTCATTCTATTTTGAGGTTCCACAAAGGCTTGTTTCTATTAAGATTAATTGTATACTAAAATCTTAAGTGTGCAGTTCGGCCTCCAGGCATTATAGCTGCAGCTACTCTAGAAGTTGTTGTTGCTAAAGTTATCATTTCTTTTCTCCTGACAGTTGCAAGTAATGAGGAATATCGAAATATCTTTCCTGTTCCACTTGGTCTATCAACAAAAAAGACTCCTTTCTCTGATGAGTTGATTCTTTGCAATATGCTGTTGTAAGCGTCCAATTGCAATTGATTAAATTTGCTCGATGCTTCAAGGTCTACATTAGGGATTTCTACACGCATCTCTTCATCAATTTCTTTGGTATCCGTCGCATCCTACTATGGTTGGTGTAAGGGAACTATTGTTTGTGATAAATAGTATTTTATTTATTTGATATTTATCTCTATCGAGAGGGATATATATCAGACTCTGTTAGTTGTATTATACTAGAACTCTATCTCTCTGTATAGTTTGTGTATATAATTTCCTCATAATGAAACGTCTAGAGCGTGGCTTACTTATTCTATATGGTATCAGAGCATCTCTAAGGCTTTAATACCAACAATTCTAGCATACTAGTACTGTCACACCCCATAAGTGGCTTAATTGGAATTAGTAATTTTTAATGGACATTTAAGGACAATTGAGTAATTTATTGATGAAAGAGGATTTAATTACAAGGAAATAAAAGTATTTAATTTGCAGATTTTATTTTAGTGAGTAAAAAGGAATTGTTAAGGACCTGTGAGAAGTTTTGGAGGATCTGTTAGTATTTTGGAATAAGTGGATCTTGATTCATATCCATGTGTGCCAGGTGGAGAGTGAGTGAGTGCATGTGGGTGAGGGAAAAGAGAAGTCTGAGAAATTCTTAGCTTCCTGGAAAACCAAGAGGCGTGGAGTTTTCTCTCTCTTGCTCTCTCTCTCTCTCACATTTACCACTCTGAATCTCTTCTTTTTCGGTTCCTCTTTTCTATTTGCATGTACATGTTCATATGTTTTGAGTTTGGGTTTTAAGCTTTGAAGTTCAGAAGGTGAGTTTGGTTCTCCATTTTCTCTGTTTAAAGATTGTAGCATTGCTGTTTCTTTGGATTGATTTTGGGTTTATTGTTGGTTCATGTAATCTGTTGAAGAGAAGAGGAAGGATAAGGGAAAGGATAAAGTGGTGGACTAAGAGTACAGTGGACGTTTTTTTTGGGACTTCACTAACAGGTTTGGGAGTGTCTGTCTTTCTCAATTTGGATCCTGATTGCCATTCTTCTATGTTTGACCTTTATGTGTAATTGGTTATCAAAATGTATGAGAAATACAATGTGTATGCATGAATTCAGTAGAAAAGAATGTAAATGGATTGTTTATGCATGAGCTTGATTATGGAAACCTGGGACATGGAGAATCAGATATTACCTCTGTTTAACTGATAAATGTATATGATTTGTGCTAAGATTGCTGTAAATGTGCCTTGAATATTTGAAGTTATATGTTTGATTAATCATTACATGGGAAATGGTTTTGGGTAAGTTGGGGTTTTGAATTTAGGTAGTACTCTGTTTTCTTGATCTTCTGGTTTTTCACGTTTTTCTGGGAATTCTGGAAATTTGTTTTGAAAAGATGAAGGAGTGTGAGAGGAAGATCACGTGACGTGATGGGGCATCACGCCGTGACCTCCCTCCTTTGGGAAGTCACGTGGCGTGATGGAGCATCACGCCGTGACCTTCCTTCCTGTGGGAAGTCGCGACGTGATGGAGCATCACGCCTCGCGACCTCTCGCTGGTTCTCCTGGGACGAGATCTTGTGATCTCCCCTCTCCTCTCAGGCGTCACGAGACGTGACTGATGGTCACGCCGTGACTGCCTGCTCCTCTGCGTGGCGCTTGCGAGAAACCAGCGTCACGAGACGTGACGAATGGTCACGGCGTGACCGGCCTCTACCTGCTGCCCTGTTTTTCTAAAATGAAGTTTTAACTTCTGTTTTCAAGAGTTTTTGCACTACATGACAAATGTTTGGGTTTAAAATCTGAATTGTAATTAATAATTGCTTATTATTGAGTTATATACTTGATTAAATAATTAATGTACATAATTTACTAGTTTATATTTTACATGAACATAAATTGACTTGAATGAGAATTATTTGTACTTCTGCCTCCAATAATTGATACTGGATATATTTAAATGTTTCTAAATTGATCTAGACACATGTACATGTGAAATATGTATTTGCATTTAGTGTATTTAATACTGATATTGGTGTTTGAACTGTTGAGTTGAGTTTTAAGCCTGAATAGTCATAGTAGTGGATAAGTAAGCGCTTACTTAGGTCAGTGTGTGTGTGCAGCTGCTATATGATAAAACGCTACACGTGGGTCCGTTTGGATCCTTGTTTCGACCATGTTTGGTCTATATGGATTTAATGCGAGACATCGGTCTCTATATGAAAAATACATGTTTGAGACTTATGTCTCTATATGCTTGGGATACTGTGTCCTATCAGTATCCAATTGACCGCATCCACTTCTAGAGAGTATTTTAGGCTAATCAGGCTATATGTTTAAATGTGTTGCATATGTTGAAATGCATTATTAACATGATTACAAGTATATGATGTATATGAATTCTTGCATAGCTTTATATGCACCTCGAATCGGTATACTTAGAATGATAAGAATTATAAATTGAATACTTAATTGCTGGTATTGTATATTTATTTATGCATGTCAAGTAAAGAATTTGGAGATATGTTTATATGTAACCTTGATGCCTTTGCTTTTGAATTATTAGATTATTATTGTATAAATATTGTATATGCATATTGTGCGGTTGTTTTGTTCCTCCCCACTAAGCGTTATCGCTTAGCACGGGCTCTTTTCCCGTGCAGGTGGCGAGTGCAGTTCAGAGTCAGATATCTGTAGGTCGGCCACTAGGAGTCTTTTGATGAAGTTATTTTTGAAGTCTTCCGCTGTAAATTTTTGTATATGGCTTGTGTATAGCAAAGTAAATTTTTGTAAAGGAACAAATATTATTTTTTGTATATGTATTTGCTTATGAGCCCCTTTTTGTAAAACAATATTGATATATGTTACATGTAAAAAGGTTTTACTATTAAATGATTAAAAGTTTCTTTACATTTCATTTGGTTTCTGTTTATACATGTGTATATGGATTTATTTATATGTGTTTGCTTGCGTGGCACTCCGGTATCCTTCCAACGGGGATGGCGGGGTGTTACAAGTACTGACAAATCTGATTCCACCGGCAATTCCAGCTCCACTGGTGCTACTGGTCAAATTGTGGCACCCCCTATTGTCTCCACTTCTCTTCCTAATTTTGCCAGTCTCTCTACCAAATTAACCACTTCTAATTTTCTTCTCTGGAAAACCCAAATCATACCCATTCTCGAAGGTCATGGACTTATGGGGCATGTGGATGGTACCATTTCTGCTGCTTCTCCATTATTGGATACAGGTGGTGAAAACCCAGATTTTGAAGCTTGGGAATGTACAGACCAGCTTGTCCTTAGCTGGATCCTTTCTAGCATTGACACTACCTTGTTACCACAACTTGTAGGGGCCACTACTACTAAGATTGCTTGGGATAAGTTGCTTTCCTCATATGCTGCTGGTTCCAAACCTCAAATTCGGAATTTGCGAGCACAAATCTTGTCTCTTCAGATGGGTGAAGACTCTATTGTTTCTTATGTTCAAAGAGCCAAAGCTCTTTCTGACCAATTGGCTGCTTTGGGACACCCATACAATGAAGAAGACCTAGTGGATGCTATAGTCATGGGCTTGGGACCAGATTATCGCCCATTTAATCGAGCTCTTGATTCTCGGTTGGAGACTCACACCTTGGACCATGTTTATGGTTTGCTTCTCAATGAGAGAGGCAACTAGCATGAGATCGTGCTTCTGAATCTCAACATGTTCAAATAGCTCCCACTGCTCAGCTAGCCGCTTGGAGTTCAGCGGTCAGCAGCGTGGTCGTAGTCGCGGATGAGGCAGAGGAGGCCGTTCGCGTGGTCAGCATCAGCAATATTCACAGGAGTCTTTTTCGGCTCCTAGACAATCCACTTCAGGTCACACTTCTGCTGAAGTTACTTATTATAACTGTTGTGGTCTTGGACACTTGGCCAATGTTTGTCCTTCACCCAAGAACAGAACCCGCCACTCCACTTCCCCATTTTCCAATCTTGCTGCCACTAATTCTTGCTATCAACCATGGACTGTTGACACCGGTGCCACACATCATCTGACAGCGAATTTGGAAAATCGTGCTCTTCACTCTGAGTATTAGGGTCTAGAGGAAGTTCAAATTGGAAATGGTATGTTTCTTCCCATATCTCATGTTGGTGAGAATTCCTTTTCTATTGGCTCTTAAACTTTACATTTTCGTGACATATTGCATGTACCTAGTGCTAATCGCAATCTTTTATCAGTTTATGCTCTCACTAACTCTAATCATGTTTCTGTGGAATTCTTTGTTGATCACTTTCTCATCAAGAATCTGGACATGAAGGCAATCATCTTTAAAGGCCGGAGTAACAATGGCTTATATTCCATGTGCTTGAATAAACGCACTCCTAGTGCTCTTTTTGCTTCTTTGGATGTTTGGCATGCCCGTTTGGGCCATTCTTCAATTCCTATTATTAAACGTACATTACTTAATAATAAAATTCGTTTTGTTCCATCCTCTCATTCCTTGTGTAATGCATGTTCAATTAGTAAAAATTACAAGCTGCCATTTCCTAAATCTGATTCGGTTACTTCGTTTCCTCTTGATTTAATAAGTGTGGATGTCTGGGGTCCTGCACCCGTTACTTCGTTTGATGGCTTTCGATATTATGTTTTGTTTCTTGATCATCATACAAAATATAGTTGGATTTATTTCCTTCACAAAAAAATCTAAGGTTCTTCCTATATTTATTTAGTTTTGCACTTTGTTGGAGAAATTTTTTAATCGCCCCATTATGATCTTTCAATCTGATTGGGGAGGGGAATTTCAAGCTCTCACTGATTACTTACAGGAAAATGGCATTACTCATAGAGTTTCTTGCCCGTATACCCCTGAACAAAACGGCAGGGCTGAGCGTAAACACCGTCACATAGTTAAAACTGGGTCCTTACTTAATCATAGTCACTTGCCTTCTTCCTACTGGACTGCGGCCTTTGATTGTGTAGTTTACAGCATCAATCGTCTCCCTACTCTTACTATTGAGTATGACAACCCTTATCATAAGCTATTTGGTATTTCTCCGGACTATAATTTTCTTAAGGTGTTTGGGTGTCTTTGCTATCCATGGTTACGACCTTATTCTAAACATAAGCTAGAACCTCGCTCACGTCCTTGAGTTTTTCTGGGTTATAGCAAGACTCATAAAGGTTATCGTTGTCTAGACTTTATTTCTAAAAAATTGTTTGTCTCACGCCATGTCCTTTTTGATGAACAGGTTTTCCCATTTGCTAAGATGGTGTCCTCTGTGTTGGGGGATTCAACAATTCAGACCAGCACCTTGTCATCTGCCTTTCCTATTAATTTACCCACAGCACTAATCATTAATTCCAAAGCAAAGTCACCTAGGCTACCATGTTCACCTATACAGCCCCTTACACCCGCGTCCCCACTTCCTTTATCTACTTTCACTAATTCACATGGTACCCACCATCACTCATCTACTCTACATGCTGTTGACACTTTGTCCTCAACCTCCCCATCTACATCTCAGACCCCACTGGACTCTACTTGTCCATCCATTTCCACATCACATATTTAGCAGTTCATCACCAGCTAATTCTCCTAATGACACCCATGAACCTCCCCCACCTTTACGCCCTTCTCGCCATCCTATGGTCACTAGAAGTAAAACTGGCAATCTTAAACCCACTCATATTGTCCCCTTAATTGCTGATTCATTGCCCTCTCCTGAACCTACATGCTTCACTCAAGCTGTCAAGAGTTTTGAATGGCATCAAGCAATGGCTGCAAATGGGTCTTCAGAGTTAAACAGAAATCTGATGGCTCCATTGAACGGTACAAGGCATGACTTATAGCTAAAGGCTTCCATCAGCGCCCTGGGATTGACTTCAAAGACACCTACAGCCCTGTTGTTAAACCCACTATGATCAGATTGCTTTTGTCCTTGGCTGTTTCACTTGGGTGGTCCGTAACTCAACTTGATGTCTCTAACGCATTCCTTCATAGTTCGCTTGATGAGGCTGTATTTATGCAATAGCCTCCAGGATTTATTGATGCTCGTTTTCCTGATTATGTTTGTCGACTACGCAAATCCATCTACGGTTTGAAGCAAGCGCCTCGTCAATGGCATCGCTGTCTCACTCATGCCTTACTTTAGTTTGGTTTTACATGTTAAAAATCGACAGCTCTCTGTATTTTATCTCAACTACCAGCATGAAGATATTTTATCTCATCTATGTTGATGACATTCTCTTAATGGGGGATGCTCCCAATTACATTGGCAAGGTTATTACATTTTTGCAAACTCAGTTTGCTGTGAAAGATTTGGGTCGACTTCACTATTTTTTGGGGATTGAAACTGATTGGCTATCAGATGGTCTCCTCTTGCATCAATGCAAGTATGTTACGGATCTCCTAGCTCATGCACAAATGGCAACATGTAGTCCCATTGACACTCCTGTTAACAGCAATGAACGTCTATCTCTCACTGGTGGCGAACCGTTTAAGGATCCTACTTTATTTCGATCTATTGTGGGGGGTCTACAATATCTCACTTTTACAAGACCAGACTTATCGTTTGCTGTCAACTGAGTTTCTCAATACGTGCATGCTCCTACAGTTGCGCATTGGTGTACTGTCAAGCGGATATTATGATATCTTCAAGATACCAAATCTCATGGTCTACTGCTTCGCAAGTCTACAGCTGTTCTAACTGGTTTTTCCAATTCTAATTGGGCCAGCTGCATTGATGACAGAAAATCCACTATGGGTTTTACTATTTTTTTGGGGTCTAATCTTATTTCCTTGTCCTCTCGAAAACAAAGGGCAGTTTATAGATCCTCCATCGAAGCTGAGTATCGTGCCTTAGCCTCAGCCACCTCTGAAATTCAGTGGCTTCAAATTTTTCTGAAGGAACTTGGATTTCTTCACACTCCAGTACCTCGGTTGTTTTGTGACAATCTGAGTGCCACATATCTTACACTTAATCCTATATTTCATAATCGGAGCAAACATTTGGAAGTTGATTTTCACTTTGTTCAGGATCGAGTTGCTCAAGGAACTTTGAAGGTTGTTTATCTCTGTTCCACGGATTAAATTGTTAATGTTTTGACTAAGGGGCTTTCCAAAAGGCGATTTTTGTGGCTTCGGGACAAGTTGACTGTTGTTCCTCATCCAGTACAACTTGCGGGGGAGTGTAAGGGAACTAGTGTTTGTGATAAATAGTATTTTATTTATTTGATATTTATCTCTATCTAGAGGGATATATATCAGACTCTGTTAGTTGTATTATACTAGAACTCTATCTCTCAATATAGTTTGTGTGTATAATTTCCTCATAATGAAACGTCTAGAGCGTGGCTTACTTATTCTATAGTTGGTCTTCAAGTGATTTTGGTAAATTGCAATCGTCACATCTTTTCCCATGCTCTGTAAATAAGTTTGAATACTTTTTAAAGTGCAATTACTTTGTATATGCAATAATTCTCTATGCATTCTAACAAAATCTTCTGACATCTGTTCTAAGTAATCATCCCAAAGTTTTCTGACATCTATGGGCTCATTGTATGTAAATAGCAAATAGTCTATGTAACTCACGTGGCATTTGAAATGTAGCCGCTTCATTCATACACTCGGACGCATTCTGATCAGATTCAAGTAGTCTTTTTTTTATCGCCGATTCTTTAAATGTTTTGCAAGTGATTCTATCGACTGTCAGCAAATCTTCAAATGATTTCAGTCCTTTTACATGATTCAACTGTAGTCTTAAATAGTACCTCTCACCTTTAATGAAAGATTTATAATATCATTTATAAATCATGAATTTAGTACTGAAAAAATAAACAATTTATTATGCAAACATCAACTAAATTTAATTCCAATTTAGGTATATCCTTATTGCTAAATCAATGTTCATTTTGATGTAATGATTAACTATTAAATACATTTTTTTTTTGTGAAAATTGAAGTGAAAAGAAAGAAAGAATAGTAAACAAAATAGACAACCTTATTTAATTTTGTTTTCATCTGTAATAAACTATATAAAGGAGTTTTTTTCCAATGTCGAATTAAATAAGAATTAACATTTTAGAGATTCATCAGAAAAACTCAAAGTTCAAGCTATATTTTCGTTTATTCTTGATTTTAGTACCCATTTTTCTTATAACGTTTTTTTAGGATATAAAAATTCAAGCTATATAAGAATCAACCTTAAAAAATGTTTAAATTTTTTATATAAGAATCAATTTCTCTAATGAATCTCCTAATCCTAGTAGCCTATTTTTTATATAATGTCTTTCTAAAATATAAATTAAGATTATGGGCGAATAATATAGGGAACAGTTATATCAAGGAGAGTAGGTACGGATGGAGTCGTGGCTCATTGTGATCAAAAGCTGCCTACTAGAACTTTATTTTGAATTCTCATGTCCATCTTGCCCATCCAAGCTCTAGGTTCCAAGTCATCTAACCCTCAATCTCCAATCCACGCATCAGATGCTTTCTTTTCTTTTCTTTTTAGCTTTCACTGTTTTCGCTTCTTAATTTTCTTCACTTCTTTGAATTTTAAGGGATTGGTATTTTAATTTTTTCTGGATGTTGTCTTTTTGTTCTTCTTATTTTTGGAACTATTCTTATGTATAAGGTGATGGACTGTCATTTGTTTTGTGGCATTTTGAAATTGTTTTACTTTAGATGGGCAATTCAAACCTGAGCTATCTTTAGGTCTTTTTAGAAATTATAAATTTGCATGAGATGGTTAATTGTTATCTTTGTAGATAGAATTGTGACTTTGTACTAATAATTTATTCATCTCCCTGCACACAAGATTGTATATGTTTGATCTCAAAAGAACAAAGGTAATAAAGTATTTTTGACATGGTGGCGTACTAGGTAGAGGCTTGCAAAACCCAACTCAACCAAAACTAGCTATTCGAGTAAAATTGTTCTAAGAGTTCAGGTCGGGTCTTAAAAAAAACAGATATTTGGGGTTGGATCGGTTTAAAACTTTCAATACCCGAACCCGACCGAAACAATATATAAACTATTTTTTTCCAGTTACCTAGCCCCTCTCTCTCTCCCTCTCTCCTACCGCCCCTCTCTGTCCCTATAACTATCCGGTGCTCTCTCTCTCTTTTCTCCTCCTCCTCCTCTACCGCCGTTGATTTTCTAGTTCCATCTCTCTCGATCTGCTTTCTCCTCCTTCTTTGAGGTTGCCACTTCTTTGTTTTCTTGCTCCTCATATCAGTAGCTCCACCTCTTTCTCTGCTTTTTGTTCGAATATTATGTTTTTCCTTTTTTCTTTTTTGCATTAGATTTTAGTACATATTTGGTTTTGTGTGTTTTTTTGATGGATTTGTGTTCTGCTGCTTGTTTTAATATTGAGTTTTTCTTTTTTTTTTGCATTAGATTTAAGTATGATATATCTGTTTTGTGTTTTTTTTGATTGATTTTTGTTTGATTTTGATGGATGTTAAAAGGAAAAATCACAGAAAAGGAAGAGGAATTGCTTCCTTTTGTTGAAAAATCACGAAAAAGGAAGAGAGGAGATGTGAAAAGGCAGGAGAGGAAGAGAGAACTCGGATTGATCGGGTATTTTAGATCGAGGCCCGAAAATTGTCTGTAAATTGTTGGTTAGTCGATTCGGGGCTCTACTAATATTTAGGATCGGTTCGATTTGAAATATATGGTATATTTCGGGCTTCGGGTTGACCCGAACCCGACCGATGCACACCCTTAGTACTCCTAGGTGCTAAATGTTTGTTAAAATGCCACAAAAAGAGAAGTTATATTTGGCATTGTACCATAGACATATATTGTTTTTGTTTTGAATTTGTTCTGTCATATTTCTTTACGTTTCTTCACACGATTTTGTATTATTTTGTTTGTACAGCTCCTGTTTAAGTGTTTGGGCTTCCTATTGGTGTTGTTTTTAGTCATTGCTACAGGTGATTAGTATTAACGGGATTTTTTTTTAAAAGAAATTAATGGGATCTTTCTAATAGTTTAGCTCGAGTGAATTTTTGTTTGGATATTTTTGCCTTGATAACTGATTTTTTTTTGGGTTCCATTTTCTTTTTGGTTATTTTTGGCTTTATAACTGAATTTTTTTCTTTGATGGATTTAAAATATGGTGAAAGCCAAAGATTTCCTAGGCTACACATGGGGTTTCATTGCACAAATATTATGGGGTCAATTTCACTCATGGTCACTCAACTTATCACTTATCGCACAAAAGTAACCGACTTTTTTTTTCTGACTTAAATGTCACTGAATTTCTAATATTTTTGCAAAAAAATCATGTAACCGAAATCCGGCGAGAATCCTTACCGGATTGATGACATAGCATATGACACGTGGCGATGAATAGTAAATACATGGCTTTTTTGCAAAAATATTAGAAATTCAGTAACATTTAAGTTGAAAAAAAAAGTTGGTTACTTTTGCATGATAAATGATAAGTTTAGTGACCGTAAGTGAAATTGATTTAGATGTAGCATTTGTTGGAAATATTGTTAAACGACATGTAGTTTCTGACATGGCATGCCATGTCATCAATCCGGCGATGGTCCTCACCGCATTCCGATCAACATGACTTTTTTGCAAAAATATTAAAAGTTCAGTGACATTTAAGTTAGAAAAAAAAAGTCGGTTACTTTTGCGCGATAAGTGATAAGTTGAGTGACCGTGGGTGAAATCAACTCAATATTATGGCATGACTATTGGTATTATAACTTTGTTTATGAAATTCATATATAATTTGATTATATATGATTATGTTAAAATTCTAATTCTTATCTATAATGGGGAAAGTGTAAAATAAGTAGATTATTCTATGCATGAACAAATAGTAAACAAATTTAATTAAAACGATATATTAATTGTATTTATTTATATGGAATTATGTGCTTGAGAGGCGTAATTATTAATTTTTTTTCTAGTTTAAATGGCAAAATTTTGCTCATCTATCGCCTTACTTGATTGCTGAACAAACCACTCTTAATTGCTTAAATCGCCTATTGTTGGTCATCTAATCACTACTAGTAGGACTTTATATTTAATAATTCCTCGTTTCTCAATTCTCATATTTATTGTTATTTTTTTACTTTATTCTTAAATTATAAAAACCATGCGAGAGTTAGTTCATATGAATTAATATAACAACTTTTATAATAATAAATATTTTATTGGATTGTACCTTTAATGGGATTTGCGGTATTGGCACGTCCCATGGCTGCTTTTCCCTTCCTTGTAGTCCATAATTTTCCTCGTCTGTCCCACACATAATGTTCTGGAAATTTCTGTATAGTAAATTGCTTACATTTTGATCAACTGCACGTGTTAAAGAATTCTGTGAGTGTAGTTATGGAAGCTTGATCCCATTGAAGGACATTTTCCAAATTTTGATTCTCCTAGTATGTATGAGACCAACTGTTCATTAGGAAGATGTAGCTATAAATGTATTACCGGTGGCTTTATTTCATTCAACTCAAATTCTAGAATTCTCCACATAACCTCTTGAGTTGATACCCATATGGCGTCTTGGTATTGTTATATCTCATCAATTATAGTATCGCCATTATCTTGGGCGATGTGAACTGCAATCTTGGGAGGGTGCCTTTACTGGCCCAGATCTGATCGGCGAGCGAGGTTGCGTGGGGGGAGGAGGATAGTCGACAGAGAGAGAAAGAAAAGGCAAGAGAGAGGGAAAAGATGAGGGAGGGAGGAGAGAGAAAAAAAGGGGTATTTATACCCTTCAAATTAGCTACGAGATGAAATATTCCGTCGCTATTTAGCGATGCTCACTACTCTACTGTCGCTATTTAGCAATGGCAGATCCATACCATTAACATACCATCGCTATTTAGTGACGGTACATACACGTCCATCGCTAAACATAGCGACTGACACTTATATTTCCCTCGCAAAATGCCTTTTAGCAACGGACATTATTTTCTGTCGCTATTTTAGCGATGCAAAGTTTTATCCGCTGCTAAAGTAGCGACGGTTTACCATTTCTGTCGCTAAATTTTGTAGCAAATTTTGGCAAAAGTTATTTGGCGCCTACTTTAGCAATGGACCATATTTTTCGTCGCTAATTTCCTATGCTATTAATGGAGGAAAATAAGTCCCGCCACTTTTAGCAACAAGATATCCATTCTGTCGCTAAAGTAAATTATTTGCTACCAAAATAGCAACGGCATTATTTTTTCGTTGCTAATTAGCGACGAAAATCAGTCCGTCGCTAAAATTCTCTAGCTAATTATGATTTTTTTTTAGTGTTAGGACCATAATAAACTTCATCCAAGCACAAGCGCATACTGATATCGTTGAAAAATAAATCGAAACCAAGTTTCACTAAAGCAAGAATAGAAATTAAATTCCTACGAATATTTAGGGCATAAAGTACATCATATAGGATTAGGGTACCTTCTTGCAAGACAATCTACATGTGCCAATCTCTTGAGTTGCCACTCTGGCATTATTTCCTACATAAGTCCATTTATCTTCATTAAAAATTTGCTAGAATTCAACATAGGTATCTCGGCCCTTTGTTACGTGATCTATTACTTCTGAATCTATTATCAATAAAGGATGAAATTTAGATAAGAATACAGGATTAAATACACTAATTTCACTCACTCTTGAGTTAATATAGTGTACCGTTTTAGGTATACTGCATTCTCTTGCATAATGTTCTTTTTGTTGGCAATTGAAACATTTCACTCTTAAAATGTTTACCTTCTTCTTTTTTTTGGACCTTTATAATTTTGTTCCTCTTTTTTCTTTTTATTTTTTCTAGCTTGTTCCTTATCTCGACTTTTGAAGTTTCTTCTCTTGTTCTAGTTAAAACTCATTCCACTAGAATGGGACTATGCCATATGTACTTTGACATTGACCTTAATTGCTGCCAGATGGTCCTCTTCAAGCTCCAAATGATGAGTGACATACTCAAATGTCTTTATACTATCCATATGGGTTAGTTGCATCTTCATATACTCCTAACTCTTGGGTAAAGAACGGATAATAGCTTGGACTTACTACTCATCAGTCAATTTATGACCATACTCACTAAGTTCACTTATTATATTTTCTATCTCTCTTAGATGTTTTCACATCGGATGATCAGACTTCTTCTGATAGGTATAAAATTTGATCGTTAGTCACACACCCGAACTTCTCCCATAAAGTGATCCACATATCCATTTCATTTTGATACTTGAGAAACTGCTTAATGATATAATCATCCATTACACTTAGCAAGATGATTCGAGTAGTGTATTTTTTCTTTTTCTATGCCATATAGTCAACTTGATCCCACCTATGTTAGCATGTTGTGCCATCCTCATGTTCGGCCATAACCGAACTTAAGAGTTTAAGAGCCTCTTGCTCTTCAGGCACATACTGGATCTTCATAGTTTAGGTTTCATAATTTTCACCATTCAGTTTCAAATATTTGTTTAGCTCGGTGATAATTAATTTGGACGCAGTAACCATTTGAATCCTCTAATCTTTAACGGAACAAATTTGCACATTAAGATTTGGCGATGCATGCTATATATTACGATCCAAAATAATAATATAGTAAAGTTTTCTATCAGGCTTAAATTCGAAAAGGCTGCTTATAGTATCCAATTACCCTTTAAATTCTAATGTCTAACTTTACAGGTTAAAATTTCATGCAAAATAAATATGAATTATTGGATATTAAGTTCTCAAACTTATGAGGGGAATTAAATTGGTATGATTCATTAAGTCTCAACTTAATAATCATGCAATCATAAAATATTGTGAGACAATAAACACTTAAATAAACACATTTATCATAAAGTTAAAAACAATCACAAATATATATAATAAATGTCACATACATTTATTCAAAAAATCCAATAATTGAATTTTTAGACACTAATGTCTAAAAATTGAAACATAAATCCTATTTAAGAAACAAATGCTAACTAAAATTGACACTTATGTCAATTATGCTAGAAGTCTAGATTTTTCACAAAATCTTTCTTGTTATAGGGATCATTTCTTTGACCATGTTAACTAACTCATTAGGCAACTCATAAGTTCATTTATTAATCCATGGATGATGCACTCTACGTCCACTCCTCAATAACATCACAAATTTAATGTTGCTTCTTAACACTCCCTTCTTGGTAACCCTGAACGAAAAATGGAAAGTAGATTTTCTATAAAATCTATCTCCCATGAACCAGCTACTTTTCAATAAATCCATAAGTTCTTGATGGTTTTCGAAGGAATCGGTCATTATAGTCAATAAGACTTTATCATCCCTTCCCATACTTAGACCACCAATCTAAATGCACTCATTTATTTGTTCTTGCATATGCTCCTTTCTTTTCATTCTTATGTTACTTACTGATTTCACTCTTGTATTTCTTAAAATAATCCCGTGCGGAGTTTTAGAAAAAATGAGTGTTTTTATTATCATTTCTATAAAATATTACAACAAATTTAAGTTGTTAATACACTCATATGTAAAAATACATGATTGAAACACATTTCAATCAATAAGGACAAAACCTTAAAAAAATTTTAAAATATTTTAAAAAATATCCAAAGGCAGAAAACTCATTTTTCATAATTTTTTAATATTTTATTTTGATAAAAAATAAAAATTTATCTTTTGGTCATTTAAAAAATATAAAAAAACCAAAAAATTAAGAAAAATATGAAAAATTGATATGTAAAAATCGGCGCTGAATTGGTGGTTGGAGGCAGCTTCACATACTGTAGACACCGGATCTCAAAGCAGCCCCGATCAGAGTTACCCAATGAGGATACCGATACCTGTTTCGCGAGTGGAGGGCTGAACGTGTAGTTTTGCCTTTGGATTTCACAAGTTTTGGATCTATTTACAACCAAAAATCCTTTTTTGTCCTCTCCACTTTTAAAAAAGAGCCTTTACAATAGAGAAATTTGAAGTTTCTGTGACCGACATCCGTCCCTCACGAGGGACGCCCATCGGTAGAGGTTGAGGTGCGCCCACACTTCTGCAAGGACGGGTGGAGCTCAATTTAGCGAGGGGCACCCGTTTCTCGCTCAAGAGGGCACCCGTCTTTTGGTGTCGAGCGATGGCCGTCCCTCAAATGAGGGATGCAAGTCGGTCGTGATCTGACGGCAAATTTTTGGATTTCCTTCAATGGAAAATCTAGAAGTTTAATCTAGAAATCAAAGACCAGATTTTCTATGATAGTTGGAGGATTTTAGGGTTTTTGATTTTAAATGGGATTGATTTTACTCCTAAAATCATTCTAAATCCAGGTTTTCAAGGGGATTTTAAGCCTATAAATAGAGAGCCTTTTCACAGATAAAAAGGGGGGCTTAAAAAAGGAAGTGGATTTTCTGAAAGTTCAAACAATCAAGATTTTGAGAGAGGGGAAAGAAAAAGCTTTTTTGTGAAATTATTTTTGAAATTTTGATTTCAAAAGTCCATTAAGGAAGAAAAATATTTTTTCTTAGCTTAATTACTCTTTCATTTTTATTATTTTTTTAAGTTTTTCAAAGAGAAGATAGAGAGAGAAAGTAATTTATTACTGTCTTTTTCGACTCAAGTTTTATGGAATCCAAGAAGGAAACGTGCTATTTCAACACCCTTAAGAGATCAATTTGCTAAGGGTAACATACTAGGTTATAACTAACTTAATTGTGCATTAATTTCTAGAACATAATTTGATGTGTATAATTTGGTGAAAAGATAAATTGATTAATTTATATTGTTTCTGTTGTTTTTGCATGATAAATCCTTTTTATAAGTCGATTTTAATTTGATTTCATGAAAATGGGCTAAATGAAGGTTTGAGTGCTTAAAAATGGGGTTTTTCCCCATTCTTTTGATTTCTGGAGATGACCAATGAGAAGAAGACCCATCCGACGGCTGTCCCTCAAGCGAGGGACGGGACATCGCAGAATCTCCTTCCTCACATTGGTCGCCTTTCCGACGGCCGTCCGTCATCTCTCCTAAGCCATCCCTACCTTATTTCTTTCTTCTTAGTTTCTTTTCTTACTCTTTTTTAATGCCATGTTTTGCATGATCAATTTTATGTTTTCTTTTGTGCAATTAATGCTATTTTGTTATCTTGACATTTGTTTATTTTCAGTATTAATATTAATATTTTATTTTTAATCCTTTGTTTAACATTGCTAACATATTATTTTATTTTGCTTGATTTTATGAGTTTATATTTTAATTAAACATTGATGGTAAACGGAGGTTTGAGTAACTTAGAGACATTATCTTGGTTCATTCCTCTTAACCTTCCTTTTGTATCATTTAACTTTCATTGTTCTTATTATCTTAATTTCTATTTTTTTGGTTTAATTATAATGAAAGTTTATTTTTATATGTGCTTAAAAAGAAAAGCACAAAAAATATTTTATTAACAAATTGAAAGGTTTTCTTTAATAAAATATGACCAATGTCCTAGTTTTCCTCCAAAAATGTCACTTAAAAGTTATTTGATTTTGTAAGTATACATGCGGGAACCAATGCTCACACCTCAAATAAATACCCCGTTTTATGCATGATTTCTTTTTGCTCTATTTATTAGGGTTGTATTCCGCCCTTTTTCCATTATAAGTTTATTTATTTTTGGCTTTGTTGATTGCTTTTTTTAAATGCTTGGATGCACTTTAAATTTAATTGCACGAATAGTGTGAGAAAAGAAATGGAAATTTTAATGTTAAAACTCATTTAATGTTAAAACTCATTTATAACTTTGACCAAGGTATAAATAAGAGTAATGTCCCGAACTCCCTCTGGTCTTAGGTTTCATGAGGTTAGATGACCATTTCAATGTTTTATTAGAAGGCAATTCCAAATTGTTTTCTTGTTGCCCAAAATAGACACATATGCATGGTATTAGGCTCAACGAGGCTAGATGAACTTTTCCAATGTTTTATTGGGTGGCGACTCTAAGACACCTCTTGTTGCCCATAATAGATGCACTCGTGGTTTGACCAATCTTCACAAGTTTTTAAAGAACCTCCCTCGAAACTTAAAAGCGGGCCTCTGAGGACCTACGTTCGGCTCGCGCCACACATGCCCTCACGTGCTTGTGAGGCCCCTTTTTATTTTTTATTATTTATTTTATTTGTCTGCCTCATGTTGCAACACCATTGGGCCATATGGTGCCACGTCAGATCTCAGTCATGATATGTGTTAAGTGCTAGCCGGTCCATTTGGTGTCCACGTGGCATGACCACTGTCATCTATGCGGTACTGAAAATTGGGTTATCGAACTGGTAAATATTTACCGGATTGAGAAATAAACTCCAATTAAGCTAAAATTTTTTAATTAGGCTAATTAAAATATTTTAAGAATTATGGAATCATTTTTGGGAGGATTTGGGATTGGGAAGTGAATGAAATGAATTAAGGCCAAGTATAAACATTTCGGTGTAAAATTGGGTTGGCTTATTTGGTTGAATCGAAACCTGCCCATTTAAAAGATATAGATTAGAGGGAAATATCACGGTTTCAGAATTATCCCTCCCTCTCTTTCCTTATCCTTAGCTGAAACCCTCATCCTTCTCCTCCATCAATTTTCTTCAATTAATCCCACCAAATCAAAGCCTCTCAAACAAACTTCAGCCTCTCTTTTCATTGGAAATCATCTCTAGAGTCCATTTGAAGTGAAATAAGTGAAAAAAATGGGCAGAGAAGTTTATGCCCCAAAATTGAGGTAACTGAAATTGAGGTTTATAAATTGATTTCATGCTTCCTATAGGTAGATTTAAAGTTGTAAAGTATGATTGTATGATTATATTGAATAAAGGAAGCAAAGAAATTGGTGTTTTCTTACATGTTGAATTCTGCCATGATAGGTAACAAGGAAGAGGAAGGGTGTGACGCGCGCTGAACCCCGAGGGCCCCAAAAATCCGCCTTTAGGGTGCTCGAGAGAGGTTCATAAGACCCGTAAAAATGATAAGGACGTCTATTTTAGGCAACAAGAGGTGTTTTGGAGTTGCCACCAATAAAACATTGGGAAAGTTCGTCTAGCCTCACTGAGCCTAAACTAGTGCGTATATCTATTTTGGGCAACAAGAAGGTATTTTGGAATTCCCTTTCCAATAGAATATTGGAAAGGTTCATCTAACCTTATGAAGTCTAAGACAATGCATAAAGGTTTATTTTGGGCAGCAGGAGATATTTTGGAATTCCCTTTCCAATAGAACATTGGAAAGCTTCATCTAAACTCGTGAAACCTTAGACTAGAGAGAGTTTGGGACTCCACTCTTATTCATATCTCAATTAAAGTTATAAGTGAGTTTTGAAGTTAAAATTTCATCCCTTTTCTCATACAGTTCAATGCAAGAATTAAAGCTCAGATCAATCACATAAGGAAAGCGATAAATAAAATAGTTTTAGAATCAAGTAAATAAAATCACAATAATTTACAACAAAACTAGGAGCAGAATACAACCCCCACTGTAAATGAATAGAAGAAAGAAAAATACATACATAAAATGGGATATTCGATTTGGGGTGAGGACGTTGGTCCTCGCATGCATATTCAGAAAGAATAATATTAAAGGTGACAATTTAGCCTTGAAAAATTAGGACATTGGTCCCATTTTATTTAAGAAAATCCTCATTTATTTGTAGAAATCAATTGCCACTTTTTGTATTTACAAACATAAAGAAAACATTCATAATGAACCGGAATTAAAAAAAAGGGTAAACTAGAAAGAGAAGTAGGGTAAAGGAAATAAACCAAATTTGCATCTCCGGACCATCCTAGTTGACTCCCTTTTCTCAGCACCCAATATTTGACAAAATAAAGTAAACTCACAAAATTCAAACAGCACGTTAGCGGAGTAATAAAATAAAAATGATGATAATCAAAGGAAATATAAGAGGTAAAATAAATAATTAGATTAGAAAAAAAAAGAAATTGAATTACCTAGATTGAAGGGAAAAAGGAGTAAAAGAAAAGAATGAAAGAAAAACAAAGAAAGGAAGGAAGAAGGCCTAGGGATGACCAGTTCGCCTGAGCGACAGATGTTGTTGGGCTGACCGACGGGCAGAAGAAATTTTCTGCGATAGCCCGTCGCTCACTTGAGTGACGGCCGTTGGTGAGGGCTTCAGCCCATCGGTCACCTCTAGACCCCAAAAAATCAAAAAAATCAACTAAAACCCAAAATTTCACTTTTTAACTCATTTTTTATTCGAAAAATTACCAATAAAACAAATAGAACGATGAAAAACTAGCTAATTAAAAGGAATTAATTCACATTTATCCAGAATGTTTACTCTCAGAATATTGATTTTCAGAAGGTAGAAGTCGCGTGAAGTTTCCTTGAATTCCGTAGGAACCGATTGACCAATAAAAATGTTTTAAGACAATTTCCTTAATAAAACTGTTCTATTCAAGTGATTCAGAATTTTAAATGAACAAATCAAGAGGAAAGAATTTGTTTCTTTTTCTCAATTTCACCTTTGTCCCTTTTCGATGATTTTCGAATCTGAGAAGAAATGAGTCGAGAAAAGAATATCGTTTTTACTTTCTCAAGCTTTCCTGATTTGTTTCAAAGAGTTTTTGAAAGAAAAGTTGGAAAGAAAAATTTTTGCTTTTGCAAAGTGTTTAACCTCAAAATTGCCAACCTCAAACCTCCATACTTAGCCTACTATTTATAAGCTTACTGAGGATAAGGATAAGAAATTCAAATCTTTTTGAAATTCAAATTAAAAATTAAAATCTTTTTAAAATTCAAATTAAAAATACAAATCTTTTTAAAATTCAAATTAAAAATTAAAATCTTTTTTTATAATTCAAATTATCCTTAGAGATAGATATCAACTATTTTTGAATTCAAATTAGATTTTATAAGATAAAATCAAATATTTTTGAATTCAAATTAGACTTTATAAGATAAAATCAAATATTTTTAAATTCAAATCAGATTTGGAGATAGAATTAAATCTTTTTGAATTCAAATCAAATTTTATAAGATAAAGTCGAATCCTTGATATTTATCTTAAAGATAACCATTGAGAAAATTTGAAATTTTACAGCAAAAATGCTGCCAAGAACTGACTAACGGGCGCGCCTCAGCCCACCAACAGGCATCAGTCGTGGGGGCAAAACCGGCAAAAGATAGGTGCGAGCCACAGGCAAGCGGATGAGGGACAGGCGTGAACAACTTGCATCACTCGCGTGAGGCAGGCCCGCTCTTTCTCACAAGGGACAGGCCTCAGGCACGAGCAAAGTGAGGGACAGCCATCGCTCGAGCGCGAGCGACGGGCTCCTAGATGATTGATGGGCGTCAGTCAAACCCAAAAAGCAATTTTCTAACTAAAAAAAGACTCATTTCAACATAAAATAGTTTTTGGTCACCGAAATCCTCTGAATTTGCGAATTTCAAAGGCAAAAATCCATAACTATACTCCTTTACCTGCGAAACAAGTACCGGTATCTTCATCGGATAACTCTAATCTGAGCTGCCTCAGGACCCGGTGTTTATAGTTGGCCCTAATTTTGGGGAAACTAATACACTAGTGTCTAGATGAGCCAAAATTCAGAGAAGAATGAAGGAAATGCGTACCTGAGGAAGTCCCTACCTTTTTGGGAGATTGAAGGTTGGAATTTGTCACCGCTGAGTTGTAGCGTATTCTACTACGACTCATTTGACATATTGCAGCTATCTTACTGACCACCATCAGATCTGTGCAGCATGCGCCTGCTGACCACCATCGGATCTGCATGGCGTGTGTTTGTTGCTATTGAGTTATGGCATATTCTATTGCAACCCACTAGATATTCTACAGCTATTTTGCTGACCACCATTCGGCCTACACAACATATCCTTGCTAACCACCATCAGGTCTGCATGTCATATGACTGTCACCATTTGAGCTGTAAGCATATTCTACTCACGACTCATCTTGCAGTTGTTTTGCTGACCACCATTGGGCCTACACGGCGTATGCTTGCTAACCACCATTGGGTTTGCAAGGCATATGATTGTCACCGTTGAGTTGTAGCATCTTCTACTATGACTCATTTGATGTATTGCTAACCACCCTCGGGTTGGCATAGTATCTAATTGCTAACCACCATTGGGTCGACATGGTATTTGATTTGATAACCACCATCGGGTCGGCCTAGCATCTGATTGCTAACCACCATCGGGTTGGCCTGGTCTCTGATTGCTAACCACCATCAGGTCGGCATGTCATATGGTTGTCGCCGTTGAATTGTAAGCGTATTCTGCAACAATCCAATTGGTAGAAGACTCTCTTCTAATGACAAATTTGACTTTCGTGTCGTGAGCTATTGGTATATTCTTCCTGTAATTTCAAAAGATATTATTAACTTATTATGTTCATTGGATCCTTTTAAAGCGTGAACTTTATGCCCTATATTTTCATTTATTGTCATTTATCTTTTATCTTTTCAGTTCTTTATTTTTCTTATCTTTCTTTTGCTTCTTTATTTTGATGTATCAAGTGTTTTTGAAGCAAAAATGAAATGTTAACAAGAATATACATATTACTAAAATGAAATCAAACTTTAATAAAATTTAAATATCACTAAAGTGCAAATTTTGTACATCAATAAACAAATACACAAAACTCCCTGAATACAAGCTAGAGAGGTGAATAATCTAAGGGCTCCTCGGGATCCTCCTCATTGTCTGATATGTGGATAGGCTGAGCACAAAATGAAGAGAGTCCTGCCTCGGAGGTGGATGGCCTGGCTCTAGAAGTAGAGGGCTGACTGCTGGGCACTGGGGGTTCGGCTCCTGCAGCTGGCCACGCAGGAATGATGACCGGTGGTGGTATTGCTGGAGGCTCTACTCAGGGAGCCTATGGAAACTGGACCTGAGCATATCCATCTAGGAAGAGCTGAGCACAAGTCTTGAAAAACCCCAAGGTCTCACTAGTCACCCTAACCAACTCCGTGAAGTCTTGTACCATGTCTGAGGTCTGGTGCCTGGATGCATCTCTAATGCCCGTAAGCCTGGTCTCAGTCTGCTCCCTCAGCTCACTATGGACCCAAATATCACAGGTATAGAGGCATCCAACGTCTTCACCCAAAACCTGAGAGCAGTAACCGACTCATCCACCAACTGGACAACCTCATCGATCCTCTGGGGCGCTACCGCCTATGAAGCACCCAGACCCTGCCTCAGCTCCTCAATAAATATGTCCTACCGATCCTGGCACTCAAGCAGTATCCTATCCCTCTCCTCCATCCGTCGCTCCATAGCGGCAAAGGCAGTAGTCATAGTTGCGATGATCTCCTGATGTGCCGGCTGAGATGGTGGCAGCGGACCAAGACGTGACGGCAATGTCTGAAACTCTAGTGGCGGAGGAGTTGTGGATATAGATGCCCTCGGGTGCCCCGATCGACTATAGGGGTGGAACCTCCTGGCCTTACGGGCCTCAGAGCGACTGACCTGTGGTGGCGGTGGTGGTGTGAGGCTCTCAGACTACTACAACACTGGAGTGTGCAGCAAATCCTCCAAGTCTATCTCTAAATCCATGTCAAAAAGGGTGTGAGGCTGTTCCTCCTCTGGCTGAGGTTGCTGTGGAGACTCTTCCTCCCCCTAGGGCTCTCCCGGGACATCCTTATCCAGCTGGAGTGGAGAGAGATGGAACAGGCGCCTGGTAGTAGTCTCCACAAAACTTTGCAAATTTTGCACATCAATAAACAAATACACAAAACTCCCTGAATACAAGCTAGAGAAGTGAATAATCTGAGGGCTCCTCGGGATCCTACTCACTGTTTGATATGTGGATAGGCTGAGCACAAAATGAAGAGAGTCTTGCCCTAGAGGTGGATGGCCCGGCTCTAGAGGTAAAGGGCTGACTGGTGGGCGTTGGGGGTCCAGCTCCTGCTGCTGGCCATGCAGGAATGATGACCGGTGGTGGTGCTTCTAGAGGCTTTGCTCAAGGAACCTATGAAAACTGGACCTGAGCATATCCATCCAGGACGGGCTGAGCACAAGTCCTTAAAAACCCCAAGGTCTCACTAATCACCCTACCCAACTTAGTGAAGGCCTATACTAGGTCTGAGGTCTGGTGCCTGGATGCATCTCTAATGCCCGTAAGCCTTGGCTCGGTCTGCTCCCTCAGCTCACTGATGGACCCAGATATCGTAGGTATAGAGGCATCCAGCGCCTTCACCCGGAACCTGAAAGCAGTAACCGACTCATCCACTAACTGGACAACCTCATCGACCCTTTGGGCCGCTGCTGCCTGTAAACCACCTAGATCCTGTGTAGATAAGATGCCTTGTCACAGGTAAAAAGGTTGAAAGTGGTGATTTCCTGTTTAAATTTGCATTTTAGAGTGAAAAAGTAAAAAATAATAAAAAATATTTTGAAAATTAGATTTGAAAAATGGGGTTTAGAAATTGTAGTATTTTTAGTTAATTTTTAACAATAAAAAAAATAGAAAATAAAAAAAAAAATTCCGAGCATTGGCCGTGGCGCGCGCGAAGGCGTGTGCTACGGACGCCCGTCGGGCGCACCGACGAGCGTCCGTAGCCCCTGTTCCACCGCAAATGGTCATTTTCGCCCAAAAAATCAAATTTTCCGATTTTTTTCCAGAAAGTTCGATTTTTAATCAATTTTTTAAGAGATTTTCAGGTTTTTTTCACTTTTTAAAATTTAAAATAGATAATATCTGATTTATTAAGTTTTATCCCTTTAATTAATATTATTTTCCTATTTTCTTAATATAAAAAGAAAGAGATGAAAACCTAAAGGGAGGGGATTTTTTCTAGGGTTTTTTCATCTTTGCCCTTCTTCTTCTTCCTCTCAATTTCTCTCTAAAAATTCCAGATTTTTCCCCAAGCAAAAATAAAAAGAGAAAAGTTCATTTTTCAATCTTTTTCCAACATAATTTCTTCTAAACATATATTTGGAAGGAGTTTTGTTGTTTGATTTAATTTTGAGACAAATACAACAATTATTTGCTCTCAAAATTCATTTTTTCTTTTGTATTTGTGTTCAATTAAACTTTTTTCATTGATTTTATTTTGAATCTCTTTTTGATGGAAAATTAATTTTGATACAAACAAAATAAGTGTTTGTTATTAAAATCTAATTTTTTCATTTGATTTTCTAAAAATATTTTATTTTGAGATAAACAAAATCATTGTTTGTTTTCAAAATCATTTTTTTATTTTATTTTTAATCCATAAAAATAATTCTTTAGGCAAAGAAATTAATTCTTTGTTCTTAAAGAATCGTTAATTTTCTTTGTTCATTTTTTCAAGCCTACTTTTCTTGGAATAAAATTCCAACATTTTCATATCTCAATTCTAATCTTGCAAACCAGAATAAGGAAATCAATCATCCTTTTTACTTTCATCGAATCCGAAACTCTGAGGGTAAACATTCCGGGCTTGTTCTTCTTATTCTTTTTGTTCATATTTAATTTATTCATGTTTATTTTTATCATTTTCAGTTATTTATTTATTTCAATTATATATTTATTTTATTTATTTTGTTTACATAGGATTTTATTCTTATCCATGTATATTTTATTGTTCTCATTTATTTATTTATTCTATTGTTGTTATATTTATTTTGTTATGTATATATATTACTATATTTTTATTCATGTGAATATTGATCTCTTTTAATTCCTAACATGTAAATAATTTATTTTGTTTTGATTTCTCATTATTTTCAACATGTAATTAATAAATTCATTTTAATTGATATTTTTTACCGTGTAAAGGTTTTATATTAATTGTGATACATCAATTAACCATGTCATTTATTTAATCATTTTTTTATTGTTTTCCATTGTCATTATAATATATTTAATATTTTGTTCACTTATTTATTTTCATTATTATCATGTTCATATTTTTACATATTAATTAATTAACATGTTGTATTTTATTCCAATTACATCTTTTAATCCATTTGTTATTCATAACACATTTTTCTCATTTATTTTAAATTGTAAACATGTTAATTCATTTTTTATTTTGATCATTTCATTTTATCATTTATTTTATATTTAATTGATTTTAATTGATTCAATTACTAACATTATTTTATTTGTGTCTTATTTTTATTTCACATCTCATTTTTCCTCTTGGGCATTTTTGCGAGCACACGGGGAGATTCAGAAGGCTCGTTTGGGATTAAGTATTTATTTATTTCATTTATAATATTTTATTTATTTGGCTTTTCCATTTATTTTTCCATGTAATTTTCTTGTAAAATTGTTTATTTAGGCCCGCTAGAAAGAAAGTCACTAAGCCATTTTTATTAATTAATTTGGTATTTTTCCTAATAAAAATGGGACCAATGTCTCAATTTTCTCCATCCAAAATCATCACATCAAAACTATTTCATAATAAATATGCATGCGAGGAGCAATGTCTTCATCATTAATGAATATCCCGATTTATGCATGATTTGTATATTATTTACAATGGGGGTTGTATTCCGCCCCTAGTAATGTTGTAATATGATATACTTTACTTTACGCTTTTATTTATCGCTTTCCCTTGAATGGATGACATGCGCCTTAATTAAACTGCATTAAAATGAATGAGAAATAGGATAAAACTCTAAATTCAAAACTCAATCATAAACTAAGCCAAGCCATAAATAAATGGGAAGTCCCGAAACTACTCTGGTCTTTGGGCTCAATGAGGCGAGAGGGCCACCTCGGCATTTTGTTGGGGTGGAAATCTCCAAGACACCTCTTGTGTCCCGTAAAAGGATCAAATTTGCACAGTCCTAGGCGCCACGAGGCGAGAGGGCCATCTTAATATTCTATTAAGGTGGATACCTCCAAGACACCTCTGGTTTGCCCAAGCATGAGGCTAGAGGACCATTCTGTCATTAAGGTGGATACCTCCAAGACACCTCCGACTTGCCTATGATGGACACAACAGCGCTGTCTTAGGCTCATTGAGGCTAGACAACCTTTCCCAATGTTTTATTGGGTGGCGACTCCAAAAAACCTCCTTGTTGCCCAACATAGACGCACTTGTAAATACCTTACAAGTTTTCATGAACCTCCACCCGATCGCCCTAAAAGCGGACCTTCGGGGCGCCCCAGGGTTCGGCGCGCGTCACATTTGCGACTCTACTGGGGACAATACTCGAGACTTCGCTTCGAAAGTACCTTGATTAAAATTTACAATTGAGTTTTAATTTGAAAGTTTCATCCTTTTTCAAAACTGCATTGCATCTCATTAGAGCCTTAGATCTATGCTAGTTTGGTCCCTCTTTCAACCCCGGTGCATTCCCGAAGCACAACCCTACATTCACTCAATGTAGAAAAGTGTTAAGGATAATCACCAGCCCAAGCCTCGTATCATCATGGTATATTAAATGGAGACCCAATCGATCGTTACGCTCGTGATGAGCTAGACCCGTTGGCAGGGACCATGCTTGGGTGGCCCTAAAGTAACATCACCTTTGACCAAAGCTCATGTAATGGCAATAGATACTTCCCCTAGGTGGCATGAACCATAATACCTTGCTTGCTATATGGATCATTTTGTATTGGACAAACCCAAATAATTTGATTGGTCACCAAATCAAAGGCTTTCATGCCCCGATAGGCCCATGTCGATTTATTCGGACTGCCTAAATACACAATGGTCAAAACCCATGCATATGCGCATTAGCTAAGAGAGGTTATGCTGCCGATTTTTCACCGTGCACCATACGTGTCCATTAGGTTCCTGGTTGACCCATGGGCTAATCCCACTTAGGACAGAGATTGCACGACCTCGTGTGTGGGAGTAACAAGGTTGGAAGGACCTATGTGCTTGCATGTGATTTGTGGATGTTGCATAGCATGATCATGCATCTTATATGTCATTCATGCATCATCCTAATAGGTATTTTTTGCAGCCATCATAGATCTGGCTAGGTGGTCTAAAGGTCCTGACAGGTGACTAATCAACAATTTATTTGTCTTTTCTTTTTGAGGAATATGTGGGCTCAGAGAACGGCAAGTCGTCCCCTTTTACAATATTTGATAGAAAGTAACATGGCCAATCCATTAGGAAGGCCGGGTGTAACCCATGCCCTCATTATTGATGAAATGGATAGGAAAGCACGGGACTTAGAGAGCAGGCTGAAAGAATTTGAAGCCAGGATAAAGACTATGAAGGAAGACTTTGCTGCCATGATGACACCGTCTACCAAGGCACAACATACTGGTTTTACCATGCCACAGAGCAAACAGGGCTTAGCTGTAATAGCATACATGCCGAGAATCGGGTCCAGAGGAAAGATGCCTTGTGTTCTGCAGTCAAGGCAAAAAGGCAAAGGACATGTTTGCAATGAGGGGTTTAAGATGACGACGATGGGTGGCCCCAAGAGAAAAATGGACGTCCTCGAGGTGGCAATTCAGCGATCCAAACGTGCTACTGCCCAAGCCACCAACAAGAGGCTCGCCTTTGGTACTACGGACTTGGAGAGAAAAAGTGGTCTATGCAGAGGTGACAGTTCCGTCGGCATTCAGAAGATCAAAAAAGTGCCGATGGCTGGAGTGGCCCAGAAATATTACTTTGGTTTAGGCGAGTCTTTCCCTCAGATAAGGTCAACTAAGTCAACTGTGGGTTATGGGATAATGGATCCTCATCAGTATGCCACAGGTCTATTTGATGACTAGAAAATCTAGAGGGAGCAAGTTCAAAATCTTGAGCCGTCTAGAATTACTGAAGTGTGCCCAAGTCATAGCAATAGCAGCAGAATAGTGGTGGAGACATGAAAATGCCGGCTACAGAGGTGACCTAAAATGACCGCATCATCTTAGAAAAGCCTCTGTCAAAGCATTTTGCCTATTTTGTTAAGAAAGGGAAGTTGCAATCAAAATGAGCTAGACCCTCTAAAAGCCAAGGGCGTTCAGGACATCGGGCAGATCAATATTGTGTCTATCATCAGCAGGTTGGACATGACACTGATGAATGCCGAGCTTTGAGGGAACAAGTTCAAGGCCTAATCGACAAAGAGCTCAAAGGAAGGAAGGATGGGCCCTAAAGTTGATTATGGACCGTCGGCAACAACACCTGCGTCGGCAGAGAGAGGAAGATGATAGTTTAGACTTTCCTTCTTAGTTCTGAACTTTTTTTTAATAATGATTAATGACATTTTATAGTTTTATTAACAAATCGAACAATTTCCTTCATTTATGTGATGTTTTTTTTTTTTACGATTTCATTATGCATGATCATAATCCATTTATATTTGACATTAGTTCGATTGATGCTACTCTATTTATTCTTGGAATCTTAAAAATCTTGATGGCATCTGACATAACTCTTGAAGAGTGAGAAAATTTAAGAGAATTAAAACAAAATACGAAAAGATCTTTGCCTGGACCTACGAAGATATGCCAGGAATCGATCGAAAAGTCGCAGAGCATGCTATTTCTACATATCCAGACCATAAACCCGTTAAACAGACACTGAGAAGGCTTAGGCCGAAATGGGTAGATAAAGTAAAAGAGGAGATTCGCCAGCAAATCAAAGCCAAATTTCTAGTTGGGGTGTAGTATCCAGCTTGGTTGGCCAATGTTGTCCCCGTAGCCAAAAAGAATGGTAAGGTAAGGGTATGCGTAGATTATCGGGACTTGAATAAGGCTTGTCCGAAAGATAACTTTTTGCTGCCCCATATAGATGTGTTGATAGACAGCGCCGCTACTTGCGAGATGTATTGGAGATGGTTATGCAGGCTACAATCAAATTCTCAATAAAATAATTGACCGAATTAAGACGGCTTTCATCACAGAAGGGGGGACGTATGCTTACCGAGTAATGCCTTTTGGCCTAAAAAATGCAGGAGCCACTTATCAGAAGATGGTGACAAAAATCTTAAATGACTTGATCCATAAAGAAGTGGAGGTATACGTGGATGACATGATGATCAAGTCAGCCACTAGAGAAGGTCATTTCAAAGCCCTGGAAAAGTTTTTCCAGAGGATAAATAATTACGATCTGCGATTAAATCCTAAGAAGTGTATCTTTGGAGTCATGTCAGGGAAGCTGCTAGGATATGTGGTTAGCCAAAGGGGCATCGAGATTAACCCAGACAAGGTTAAAGCCATCAGAGAAATGCCAGTGCCTCAAAAGGAGAAAGATGTAAGGAGCTTCTTGGGCAGATTGCAATATGTGAGCAGATTCATCGCCAAACTAACTTCAATTTGTGATCCAATCTTCAAACTACTCAGAAAAGACCAACCAGTAGTATGGAACGAAAATTGTCAGAAGTCTTTCGATACTATCAGAGAATATTTGTTGAATCCACCAATTTTGAGACCGTCGCAGCCAGTCAAACCACTGATTTTGTATTTAGCAATAGAAGATAGTTCGGTAGGTGCCATAATGGCCCAGGAAGATGAATTAAGAGTAGAATTTGTTGTTTACTACCTTAGCAAGAAGTTCCTGGCTTATGAGGTTAAGTATGCAGAAGTAGAAAAGATCTGTCTTGCGGTAATTTGGGCCTCTAAGAAGTTGAGACACTACTTTCACTCCTACAAGGTACAGGCGGTAGCAAAGCAGAATCCCTTGAGATACTTGCAAGAGGCTCCATCCTTACGTGGAAAAATGGGTAGGTGGTTGTTGCTGCTACAAGAGTTTGATATAGAGTACGTTACTCAAAAAACTATCAAAGGGCATGCAGTGGCAGAATTCCTAGCAGAACACCCAATTCAAGGAGACTCATATGAGTTCAACTTTCCAAATGAGGATGTGACAGCCATCGGAGTTTAGGGATGGCAACTATACTTTGATGGGGCTGTGAACAATAAGGGGGCAGGAGTAGGAGTCATTTTGACCACCTCGGATAATGAGAAACTCCCTTTGGCAAAGAAATTGAGGTTCAAAGCCACCAATAATGAAGCCGAGTATGAAGCATGTACTTTTGGGTTGGAAGCATTAATAGCCTTGGGGCCAAAGAAAGTGGAAGTGTTTGGTGATTCATCCTTGGTGATTAATCAAATTCGAGGCGAATGGGCTATTAAAGAAGAAAGGCTAATGCCGTACATTAAGCACTTGAGAGACCTGAGTAGTTAGTTTGAAGTGTGTACATTCCATTTCGTTCTACGGGACGAAAATCATTTGGCCGACGCGCTCGCCACTTTAGTGTCAATGTGGGACAATCCAGAAGGGGTAGTTATGAGGCCGGTTTTGATTTCTAGCTTTGAGAGACCTAGCTTCGAATCTAAATCAGTCATGGAAACAGAAGTAGCGGATGGGAAGCCGTGGTATTACGAAATTATTAACTATCTAAAAAATACGACTTTTCCAGAGGAAGCTACTTAGAAAGATCAGAGAATGATTCGCAAATTGTCTACCCAGTTCCTTTGCATAAATGGGATATTATACAAATGGCGGGCTGATGGTATCCAGTTGAGATGCTTGGATGAGAAAGAAGCCAAGAGGGTAATGGAAGAAACTCATGCTGGCGTATGGGGAGCCCATATGAATGGGCTGACATTGGCAAAGAAGATTATGAGGCGAGGGTTCTTCTGGCTCACCATGGATAATGACTGCTCAAAGTATGTAAACCAGTGTCAGTTGTGCCAACAGTATGCAGATTTAAGAAACTTGCCTGTCTCAGAATTGCATATTTTGACATCACCTTGGCCGTTCGCAGCTTGGGGGATTGATATTATTGGGGAAATTCGTCCTACATCTTCCAATGGACACAGATACATCATCATCGCCATTGATTATTTTACCAAATGGGTAGAAGTTGAGTCTTTCAAAAACGTTGATGCTAGGGATATGGCGAAATTCATTGAGAAAAATTTGAAATGTAGGTACGGCCTCCCACATCACGTGGTATCTGACAACAGGGTCCAGTTTATGGCAGAGATGAAGAAATTATTCCAGAAGTATGGTATTGAGCATCATAAGTCGTCCCCATATCGCCCTCAAGCCAATGGGGCAGTAGAAGCCGCCAACAAAAGTATTAAGAGGATTCTAGCCAAGATGGTTCAGAATTATAAAGATTGGGCAAGAAAGCTGCCTTTTGCACTCTGGGGTTACAGAATGACCACCAGAACATCTACAGGAGCCACACCGTACTCTTTGGTGTATGGAACGGCGGCGGTATTGCCAGTCGAAGTTGAACTCACATCACTAAGAGTGGTCATGGAAGCTCAGATCCCAGAAGCTGAATGGGCACAACAACGGTTACAGCACTTAAACATGTTGGATGAGAACATATTGAGAGCCTATTACCATAATCAAATTTATCAGAAGAGGCTCGCTAGATCCTTTGGAAAGAAAGTCAAGAAGCATCCCCTGAAGGAAGGGGACTTGGTGTTCAAGCAGATGAGACCAGTGCGCCTAATATCAGAGGAAAGTTCAGACCAACGTGGGAAGGACCATTCGTTCTCAAGAAGCTGTTATCAAAAGGAGCTGCAATTCTGTCAGATAGTGATGGTAATGAATTCAAAGAATCGATAAATATTAATAGACTCAAAAGGTTCTATGGCTAAAGACAATAAAATCAAAAGAAGAGAATAAAAGCCCCGCGGGTCGAAAATCGAAAAAAGGCGGCCTTGCTAAAATTGGGCGTCTCGTCAGGGTGAAAACATAAAAAAGGCATCCTGGGCAAAAATTAGTGGCATGAGAGAAAATATCCAATCAAGAAAACCCGAGAGGGCTGATTGGTAACAGGAGTTGATGCTATCAAGATTTGGCTGTGAATGAATGTAGTTTGGCATTTTTGAATTAGTGTTAAATGGTGATCATGTATATTGAAATCGTACTGAAACGGGCACAATGTTGTGAAATGAAATAAAACTAAATCCATTCATTGATATTATTTCCTAGTTCTATTCTAAAAAGGAACATATCGCTTAAAATCCATACAAATCTGAACTAGACCTTACTACTGCTCTCGCCGGCCGGGTGCCTTAGTGGCCAGGTCCTTTTATCAACTGCGGGGCTAGGTGTCAACCTTCTATATGCGCTGGTAAAAGTTACAAAATGATTCCCAGAAAAAGCTATAATAGTTTTCTCTGGTAGTTCAGTCCAAAGATCATAATACTGAGAAGCAAAGGTTGAAGACAAGACCTCGCCTCGAAAGGATAGGGAATGTCTCACTACATCATTAATCCCTCTGAATTATCAAGCACAATAGGTGGTAGTGTAAAAGGCAGCCTCATGAGGCCTTCAAGAACCAAATCCTCATCTGCTACCTCACCCAATCTAGCAACACATTCATCAAGGGAGGCCATGAAATGCAACTGATGCCTAGAGAGAAATACCTCAAAGAATAACTGTTGATTACCCTAGGAAGGGGCTTTGATAATAGCTTCAACTTTTCTTGCAACCATACCGGAAAGGCAGGAGAGTCTCAAAAAAAAAAAATAAAAATAAAGAAAGTTAGAGATGAAAACCGTGACTCGCTCTCTAAGCAAAAGTTAGGCTAAAGGGCAGGGTGAAATCCTGGGAATAGGCAGTCTGTCCTTTAAAAAATAAAAATGAATAAAAGCCGCTGGATTGGGTTGGGTCCATTCCAGGCAAAAATTAGGCACAGGGTCTTGTGAAAATCCCTAAAGGGACGCATTTCCCTCTAAGAAAAGCTAGTGTGAAAATCCACAAGGGACGCACTACCTTTAAAATAATGACCTTTGAAGTCTGGAAGGGATAAGGCCGCATTACTCCGAATAAATTTCCTTTAGGCAGGAGGTGCATAATGTAGAACTTGATTCAGAGTCCTGGGGGCAAAATGCTCATTGACTAGGGGGCAAAGATACGCACGAGTCAGGTCTCCTTGAAAAGATTATGGGTCAGAGTCCGTAAAGCCAAGACAACGCTTTTCTATATCCTTTGAAGCATCAAACAATGTGAGCAGCCGAGCAGCACCCTTAACGAATCCCTTAACCACCTGGGATGTGGTCTATTCATTTTTGCATATCACATGCATGTCACGTGCATTCAGTCTTTTACACGTTTATATATGCACACACAATTCTTGTACATTAATCCTTTGCATGTGTTTTTTGTATATAGTTTTGTATGTATATTTCACACATATAATTCCATACGCACACAATCTTTTGTATATGTGGTTGTGTACATGACATCACTCCGAAGAGGACCTCATGAGCAAGGGTGATCCAATAGATAGGTTTACCTCAACATTATCGGCCACTGTATCCGGCATAAAATCAGGTGAATATGTATAGAGGTGGAACCCCTAGAAAAATAAGCCTATCCAGGCACACCATGCTGAGGGCAATCCGGAATCACACAAATCTACAGAAAAGAAGATCCTTTGAGAAGTCAGACTACCCACACATACTTTAATCGAAGGAAAATCAGACGCAAAAATGGGCCAAGGTATAATTTTAACTCTACATCGACGCTCATACATGCCGAACAATCGAATCAAGATAAATCCCTCACGAGAATGGAATCTTAAGGATCTACTCCTGGAAATACATTTAAAAGAATAAGCCTCTCTATGCACACCATGCCGAAAGCCAACAGGTAAGTTTTTCTGTCGTAAGATGTACTCTCACACACCTCACACAATTCGGATTCAAATGTATGTATATTGCTCATTCCACACACATGCACAGTGTTTTGTATATGTACAGGGCTCAGATGAGGGGTCCAAATAGATCTCTTGCTTAAAGATGATCCAAGAGATGAGTTCAGCTTAACATTGTCAGATTCATGCATGCCATGTCGGGGGCACTCAAGTAAGTTTCTCTATCATAAGATATACGCTCACGCACAGCACATAGTAAGTGTATCAAAGCCAAATTCAAATGTACAAATTCTCAAACAAATGCAAATATACAAAGAATACAAACTCTCACATAAAAAAATGCAAATTCTCAAACAAAACAAAACAAAACAAAAAGAAGAAGACATTTTCAAGGCCTTGAAAATCCGATATACTGTAAATACATTCAAAATGTAAAGATCAAAAACAAAACAAGGAAGAAAAAGAAACAAGAACGAAAACAAAATAGAAAAATCACCCGCCTGCAGGCAAACAACAAAATTTCCAATCTAATTTTTTGAGAAAGCTCAAATCTTTTTTCCGCCCCGGAGGCTCAGCATCAAATTCTCTCACCCTCTTAAGAAGTATGCATGTCTTTTCAACAAGGAGGCTGCATTGGAGATGATAGAGGAATCGATATCTGGCATGTCACAGTCAGTGCAATCAAGAAAATGGGGAACAACCAACCGTCCTTCGGGGGCACACTTTGACATCGGCCCCAACAGGTATGTACTGCCACAGGTATGAGTCTTTTATATGCCCTGTACATTTGCTTTTCCCTTGTTGTAGTAAAAAAGAAGAGGTCCAGGATAAGCGCCAGCAAAAAAAAGTGACGAATAGTTCACCATACCGACCTAAGGATGGTCGACAGATCAGATAATATACTAGCCGGATGGGGGTTAGCAGATCAGACATTGCACTAGCCAGATGTAGGTTAGCAGATCAGACATTGCACTAGCTGGATGTAGGTTAGCAGATCAAACATTACATTAGCCGGATGTAGGTTAGCAGATCAGACATTGCACTAGCCGGATGTAGGTTAGCAGATCAGACATTGCACTAATCGGATGGGGGTTAGCAGGTCAGATATTGAAATAGCCGGATGGTGGTTAGCAGATCAGATATTGTATTGACCGGATGGTGGTTAGCAGAGCAGATATTACACTGACCGAATAATGGTTAGCAGATAGGATATTACACGGATTGGTTGGAGGTTACCAAGGTTGTGCTGTGCAAGCCCAGAAGCGGCTACCAAGACAAAACGTTCAATCACATGCGATAGAACAGATTGCAAACTGGGATTGTAGTTAAAGAGCACTACATCTCACAGACACCGTGCAGGTCAAAATGAGGCTAGCGGATCACCAGCGGTAGAACATATCACAAACAGAGTTTGTAGTCAGAGAGTACTGCATCTCACAGACACCGTGCAGGCCGAGATGAGGCTAGCGGATCACCAGCGGTAGAACAGATCACAAATAGAGGTTGTAGTCCGAGAGTACTGCATCTCACAGACACCGTACAGGCTGGGATGAGGCTAGCGGACCACCAGCATTAGAACAGATCGCAAACAGAGGTTGTAGTCAGAGAGTACTGCATCTCACAGACACCGTGCAGGCCGGGACGAGGCTAGCGGATCACCAGCGATAGAATAGATCGCAAACAGAGGTTGTAGTCAGAGAGTACTGCATCTCACAAACACCGTACAGGTCGAGATGAGGCTAGCGGATCACCAGCGGTAGAACAGATCGCAAACAGAGGTTGTAGTTAGAGAGTACTGCATCTCACAGACACCGTGCCAAAATGAGGCTAGCGGATCACCAGCGGTAGAACAGATCGTAAACAAAGGTTGTAGTTAGAGAGTACTGCATCTCATAGACACCGTGCAGGCCGGGATGAGGCTAGCGGATCACCGGCTGTAGGACAGATAGCAAACAGAGGTTGTAGTCAGAGAGTACTGCATCTCACAGACACCGTACAGGCCGAGACGAGGCTAGCGGATCGTAGAACAGATCGCAAACAGAGGTTGTAGTCAGAGAGTACTGCATCTCATAGACACCATGCAGGTCGGGACGAGGCTAGCGGATCACCAGCGGTAGAACAAATCGCAAACAGAGGTTGTAGTCAGAGAGTACTGCATCTCATAAACACCGTGCAGGCCGGGACGAGGCTAGCGGATCACCAGCGATAGAACAAATTTCAACAGAGGATGCAGTTCGACAGTACTTCACCTCACACCGTGCAGGCCGGGACGAGGCTAGCAGGACACCAGCAATAGAACAGATCGCAACAGGGGATACAGTTAGACAACACTTCACCTCACCCGTGCAGGCCGAGATGAGGCTAGTGGGACTGACCAGCTGCCGTGCAGACCGAGATGAGGTTAGCGGGGGACAGTGATAGAACAGATCGCAATAGAGGATGCAGTTAGACAACACTTCACCTCACACCGTGCAAGCCGAGATGAGGCCAGCGGGACAGACTAGCCACCGTGCATGCCGAGACGAGGATAGCGGGGCACACACGATAGAACAGATCGCAACGGGATTGTGGTTAGAGGACACTGCATCTCACAAATGCCGTACAAGCCGATCGAACGCAAGCGGGAAAATGCGATAGAAAAGATTGCAAATGAGCCACAGTCTGATAGCGCTACAGCTCAATGGCAACAAGTCGCAACATTCCACACAGCAAAAAGGTAAGGGCTGCCTCAGGTACGCTTCTCTTTCCTTCTTCTCTGAATTTTGGCTCATCTAAGCACTAGTGCACTAGTTTCCCCAAAATTGGGGGTAACTGTAGACACCGGGTCCTGAAGTAGCCCAGATCAGAGTTACCCAATGATGATAAGATGCCTTGTCACAGGGAAAAAGGTTGAAAGTGGTGATTTCCTGTTTAAATTTGCATTTTAGAGTGAAAAAATAAAAAATAAAAAAAACATATTTTGAAAATTAGATTTGAAAAATGGGGTTTAGAAATTGTAGTATTTTTAGTTAATCTTTAACAATAAAAAAGAAAAAAAAATTTCCGATCGTCGGCCGCGGTGGCACCATGCGGCAGCGCGCTGCGAGGCGCGGAGCACCAATGCGCGGCGCTCCGCGTGGCGCGCGCGAGCATCGCGCGCACGCTGGGCGAGCGCTCTCGCCCAGCGTGCGCTACGGACGCCGTCGGGCGTGCGTAGCCCCTGTTCCGCCACAAATGGACATTTTCGCCCCAAAAATCAATTTTTCCGATTTTTTTCCACAAAGTTCGATTTTTAATCACTTTTTAAAGGGATTTTCAGGTTTTTTTCACTTTTTAAAATTTAAAATAGATAATATCTGATTTATTAAGTTTTATCCCTTTAATTAATATTATTTTCCTATTTTTTTAATATAAAAAGAAAGAGATGAAAACCTAAAGGGAGGGGATTTTTTCTAGGGTTTTTTCATCTTGCTCTTCTTCTTCTTCCACTCAATTTCTCTCTAAAAATTTCAGATTTTTCCCCAAGCAAAAATAAAAAGAGAAAAGTTCATCTTTCATTCTTTTTCCAACATAATTTCTTCTAAACATATATTTGGAAGGAGTTTTGTTGTTTGATTTAATTTTGAGACAAATATAACAATTATTTGCTCTCAAAATTCATTTTTTTCTTTTGTATTTGTGTTCAATTAAACTTTTTTCATTGATTTTATTTTGAATCTCTTTTTGATGGAAAATTAATTTTGATACAAATAAAATAAGTGTTTGTTATCAAAATCTAATTTTTTCATTTGATTTTCTAAAAATATTTTATTTTGAGATAAACAAAATCATTGTTTGTTTTTAAAATCATTTTTTTTTTATTTTAGTTTTAATCCATAAAAATTATTCTTTAGGCAAAGAAATTAATTCTTTTTTCTTAAAGAATCGTTAATTTTCTTTCTTCATTTTTTCAAGCCTACTTTTTTTGGAATAAAATTCCAACATTTTCATATCTCAATTCTAATCTTACAATCCAGAATAAGGAAATCAATCATCCTTTTTACCTTCATCGAATCCGAAACTCTGAGGGTAAACATTCCGGGCTTGTTCTTCTTATTCTTTTTGTTCATATTTAATTTATTCATGTTTATTTTTATCATTTTCAGTTATTTATTTATTTCAGTTATTTATTTATTTTATTTATTTTGTTTATACAGGATTTTATTCTTATCCATATATATTTTATTGTTCTCATTTATTTATTTATTCTATTGTTGTTATATTTATTTTGTTATGTATATATATTATTACATTTTTATTCATGTGAATATTGATCTCTTTTAATTCCTAACATGTAAATAATTTATTTTGTTTTGATTTCTCATTATTTTTAACATGTAATTAATAAATTCATTTTAATTGATATTTTTTACCATGTAAAGGTTTTATATTAATTGTGATACATCAATTAACCATGTCATTTATTTAATCATTTTTTATTCTTTTCCATTGTCATTATCATATATTTAATATTTTGTTCACTTATTTATTTTCATTATTATCATGTTCATATTTTTACATATTAATTAATTAACATGTTGTATTTTATTCCAATTACATCTTTTAATCCATTTGTTATTCATAACACATTTTTCTCATTTATTTTAAATTGTAAACATATTAATTCATTTTTTATTTTGATCATTTCATTTTATCATTTATTTTATATTTAATTGATTTTAATTGATTCAATTACTAACATTATTTTATTTGTGTTTTATTTTTATTTCACATGTCACACCCCAATCTATAACATGGATACTTCTGCTCGTGATTAGAGCGAGAAGTACCCCGATAGGAAGGAGTGTCACATCCCACTAGTACAAACATGTAAACATCACATTACAGAATTCCATATTCAGTACAAATAAAAACTTTAATAGAAAGAAGAGGATAATAGAACAAAATGAGTACTTTTATTTACATACAAAGAAAATCTTTACATCTTACATCGTTTTACAAAAAGAAGGACGAATATACAAAAGTCCCAAGTACACTGTTCAAAAGGCTTACAAAATATTACATCCATTACAAAAAGAAAGAAAAGCCTATACTATAAACACTTTCGATCCCTAGCTGCGTTGGCCATTCCGATGCGACACACCCATACCACGCGTATCAGAACCTTCCACACCTGCACGGATAAACACCCGTGCTAAGCGAAATCGCTTAGTGGGGAACCACACAAGGCATGACCGCCACTAACAGTGACGGTAACAGAAAACACATGATAATAATGCAATTATGGGCATATAATCATACATAGTTAATTCAGATATTTGCATTCTCATCCAAAGATTCTTATACGAAACACAATGACACCTGCTTAATCATAATGAGTGGATAACGAGTACACATAGATACTTGAGAGTATCGGTATCATATTTCAAACACATAGATACCCGGAGGTATCAAAATATTCCATTTATTTTATTCCAATTTGGTTTCACATAGAATCTTAAGAAAGATTCAGACAAAGGGATCGCGAGGATCCAGTCGGGGGACCTGATCAGGGTCCAAATCGTACACATAGCTGCAGCGGCACATAACTCTATTAGGCATGCCTAACTATCCACTTATCCGACATTAGCAGGTTATGCAAAATCTTATTACGTTTACACACATATTATCCATATAAATAGATAGTCAAATCTTTAGTAGAACAGCATGTAAAAGAAGTTAAATCATTAAGCAAAAAGGAGAAGAAATCAAATTTTGGAAGTCACGTCTGTCGCGCTCGCGACAGAAGCCAAGCTACACTTCGCCGCCTCGTCTCGCGATCGCGAGAGATCTCATGGTCGCGAGAGGACGTAGGGATGGCTCTTTTGTCGTGCTCGCGAGGCTCGTCGCGCTCGCGACAGAAGAGAACCTAGCACAAGCTCGGAGCTCGAGCACTCTGTCGCGCTCGCGATAGTTATCGCGCTCGCGACAGAGAGCTCCCTCGAGTTCTTTGGCGCGACATCTCTCGCGCCGGCGCGAGGGTTGAAACCCCCGCATTCTGTCGCGATCGCGATAGACACGGGTTTTTCAGCTCTTACGCCCAAAATCTGCAGAATTCACACAAAATTCACATCCAAACTTCCAAAATTGATTCCAAAACTCAAAATTCAGCAATTCAAGCATTCACAACTCATAACATAAATAAAAACCCAACTTCATCACCATTTATCTCAATTAAAACAAGTCAATTACATGTCTAATTCTAAGAATATCCAAAACAGCAATTTTGACATCAATTATAACTATTCACATAATTTCCCATAGATTCTTCAACAATATTCATTCTTTCTCATCACATATCACACAAATTTCGATTTAAGTTATGACAACTCAACTCATAATCCCAAAAAACACATTTATCAAACTCAAATTACAAAAATGCACAAAAGATGAACAATCCCAAAGCTTCTCTCCTTAGCTCCTAATCGCGAGCTCCGCTTCCGCTAGCGATTCCTTTTCCTTTATCAGGTCTAGGAGCCTCCTCTGAACCATAAACCCATAATAATCAAGATCAATTCTAAAATAACCCACAAATGAATTTACAAATATTTAAACCTAGAGAAGAGGAAAAAGAAGAATCTAAAACACCCATAACCCCAACTCACCTTTAAGCTTCCAAAATCTACAAGCTAATCAACTCTAATTACTCAATTAAGAAAGTGGGAGCAAGATTATGTAAAGAAAAGGAAGAACAAAGGAGAAGGAAGAAGAAGAAAAAGGAAATGGCGTGAGAAGGAGGAGGAGAACGGAAATCAAGGGAAAGGCTGCCCTTTTCTCTCTCTTCACCAACCCAATAAATGCCCACTTATCCCCTTTGCCACTTGTCATTCTCTCCTTAAAACACATGGCTCAAATCACACCCTACTCCCATACCTTAACATACACATTAAGCTATCCCTAATTCATACCTTAATTCTATACATCCACTTATACTATATCCTAACTCCTCTTCTCAAACTAATATACATAAATTAAATAATTAAACCAATTTAACACACACATGCAACACATAAAAATACACACATTCCGACACGGACAGGATCAAACTACTGGGGTGGTTTTGGGGTGTTACAATACTCCCCCACTTAACAGAATTTCGTCCTCGAAATTCATACCTGTTCCGAATAACTGAGGGTATTGTAATCTCATAGCTTCCTCTGGTTCCCAGGTAGCTTCTTCAATACCATGATGCTGCCATAGAACTTTGACTAACGGTATCTGCTTATTCCGAAGCTTTCTGATTTCCCTATCCAAAATCCTCTTCGGTTCTTCATCAAAAGAAAAGTCTGACTGAATCCGAATATCTTGCACTGGTAGCACATGCGAAGGATCTGACCGATATCTCCTGAGCATAGATACATGAAAAACATCATGTAATCTAGCTAACTCCAAAGGCAACGCTAATTGATATGCTACTGGACCCACTCTCCTTAGAATCTCATACGGTCCAATAAATCGTGGACTTAGCTTGCCTTTCTTACCAAAACGGAGAACCTTACGCCATGGTGACACTTTCAAGAAAACTTTATCACCTACTTCATACTGAATATCTCTGCGCTTCAGATTAGCATAAGAACGCTGTCGGTCCTTAGCTGCCTTCAAGTTCTGTTGCACCACCCTCACTTTCTCTTCGGTATCCCGCACTATATCCGGACCAATCATAGCCTTTTCTGACAGTTCAGTCCAACACACTGGTGTTCTACATTTCCGTCCATACAGTGCTTCATAAGGAGCCATACCAATACTCACTTGGTAGCTGTTATTATACGCGAATTCCATCAGAGACACATACCGATCCCAACTTCCTGAGAACTCTAAAGCACAACCCCAGAGCATATCTTCCAAAATCTGAATAACCCTCTCTGATTGACCATCGGTCTGCGGATGGAAAGCAGTACTGAAATTTAACCGGGTTCCCAAAGTTGCCTAAAGTTCCTTCCAAAACTTGGATGTAAAACGAGGATCTCTATCTGATACAATGGATAACGGAATCCCATGCAATCGGACTATCTCATCCACATACAGTTCCGCCAACTTGTCCATCGAATAATCCACTCGCACTGGTAGAAAGTGTGCAGACTTTGACAAACGATCCACTATAACCCATACCGAATCATGCTTACGCTGAGTCAAAGGAAGACCAGATACAAAATCCATCGTGATGTCATCCCACTTCCATTGGGGAATGGGTAAGGGATGAAGCAATCCCGATGGCACTTGATGCTCGGTTTTCACTTGCTGACAAGTAAGACACCTTGAAACAAATTCTGTTATCTCTCTTTTCATTCCTGGCCACCAATAAAATTGCTTCAGATCTTGATACATCTTGTCCCCACCAGGGTGCATAGTGAAGACTGATGAATGAGCTTCTTGCACTAGCTTCTTCCTTAACTCACCCACATTAGGTACACATAACCGATTACCGTGCCTCAACACTCCTTCACTGTCTAATAAGTACTCAGACTGCTTGCCCTCTTTCACTGCTTGAGAAACACGCTGTAACACATGATCATCTAACTGAGCCTTTGCAATTTCTGATCTCAAACTAGGCTTAACTTTAAGTTGAGCAATCAGAGCACCTTCAGAATCAAATCTCCATCTGCCTCGACTAGCCAGCAACGCAGACAAAGACTTCCTACTAAGAGCATCTGCCACCACGTTAGCTTTACCCGGATGATAGTCAATGATACAATCATAATCCTTGAAGAGTTCTAACCATCTCCGCTGTCTCAAATTCAACTCCTTATGAGTTAACAAATACTTGAGACTCTTGTGATCGGTAAAAATTTTGCACGTCTCTCCATACAAATAGTGTCGCCAAACTTTAAGCGCAAACACTACCGCTGCCAACTCCAAATCGTGAGTCGGGTAATTCCGCTCATGAGGCTTCAACTGTCTCAATGCATACGCGATAACCTTGTTCCTTTGCATCAGAACACAACCCAAGCCAATTCCCGAAGCATCACTGTACATAGTGTATTCCTTACCCGAAACCGGCTGTGTGAGCACAGGAGCTTTAACCAATAACTCTTTTAACCTATCAAAACTGGCTTGGCACTTTTCAGTCCATACAAACTTGACATCCTTCCGAAGTAGCTTGCTCAAAGGAGATGCTAACACTGAAAACCCCTGAACAAACCGTCGGTAATACCCTGCTAAACCCAGAAAACTTCTCACTTCTGGCACACTCTTCGGAGGCATCCAATTAACAATCGCTTCAATTTTGCTAGGATCAACCCGCACACCTTCCGCTGACACCACATGTCCAAGAAAGGCTACTTCTTTCAACCAAAACTCGCACTTACTGAGTTTCGCATACAGCTGATGATCTCTTAACATTTGCAATACTAATCTAAGATGTTCCTCATGTTCTTTGCGGTCTCGAGAGTACACCAAAATGTCATCAATAAAGACCACCACAAACTTGTCCAAATACGGTCGGAAGACTCGGTTCATCAGATCCATAAAGGCTGCAGGCGCGTTGGTCAAACCAAAGGGCATCACTAGAAATTCATAATGACCATAACGCGTCCGAAAAGTCGTCTTCGCCACATCTGCTTCCTTAACTCCTAACTGATAATAACCTGACCTCAAATCTATCTTAGAGAATACCCCAGCTCCTCTTAATTGATCAAAAAGATCTTCTATCCTCGGTAATGGATACTTATTCTTGATAGTCACTTTGTTAAGCTGTCGATAGTCGATACACATCCGAAGGGTTCCGTCTTTTTTCTTAACAAACAGCACTGGAGCGCCCCATGGTGACACACTAGGCCGAATGAACCCTTTATCCAACAATTCTTGTAACTGACTCTTCAATTCTTTCAATTCCATTGGAGCCATTCTGTAAGGAGCCTTAGAAATCGGAGCTGTACCCGGCAGAATTTCTACTGACAGTTCAACTTCTCTTTCAGGAGGTAATCCCGGTAGTTCTTCCGGAAAAACATCTACAAAATCTCTTACAACCAGAATATCTTGAATCTTAACTTGACCTCTTCGAGAGTCCAAAACCACAGCTAAAAATGCTTCACATCCTTTCCTGATAAATCTTATAGCCTTCATAGCTGATACCACATTATGCAAAGAACTGCTTCCAATTCCCTTTACCACAACAGGCATTTGATCTTTATCCCTCAAAACCATTACTTTCCTATGACAATCCACTACCGCGCGATGCTTATCCAACCAATCCATTCCCAGAATAATATCAAACTCATGGAATGGCAAACAAATCAGATCTACTACAAACTCGGTACCCTGTATCTTTAAAGGACACTTCCGACATACACGATTAACCATAACACTCTGACCCAACGGACTGGATACACAAATATCATATTCCATCTTCTCCTCACTACCCAAACTATCCCACAACTTACCAAAACACACATAAGAATGGGTAGACCCCGGGTCAATCAAAACATAAACTTCAGAATTAAGTAAAGAGAACTTACCGGCAATCACTTCAGGAGCATTCTGTTCCTCTCGAGCCTTCATAGCATAAGCTCTACCAGATGATGGCACTGGACGATCTACTGATTCTGAAGCTTCTCTACTTAGAGGCCGTCCACCTCGACCCCTTCCTCTACCCCGATTACGACTTCCTTGGGGAACATTTGATCCAGCTCGGCTCCCTTCCTGTTGCCCCGAAGAATCTCCAAATCGGTTCGGACAACTTGCAAGTAAATGGTCCGTAGAACCACATCTGAAACAACCTCCCGTCAACCATCGACACTCACCCCAATGTTGTTTACTACAATAGGTACATCGAGGAGGGCCATCTCCTCTACCTGCGCCTGATCCCCTTGAAGAACCCTGTCTCCTCCCTCTAGGGGCCGGACTAGCTATAGACTCATCAGCAAAATTCCCTTGCGATTCCCTTGGTCTTTTGCCTGAAGAAGAGCCACCTCTTACAGACTTTCTTCTTTGAGCCTTTTCTCTCAAAATATTCTCAGAACGCTCCGCCCTCAAGGCTGCCTGCACTAACTGATAATACCTCACATTTGGAGCCGACATCAATGATATTAACATCACTTTTAAAGATTCATTCAAGCCTGCTTCAAAATGCTGATATCGAAACTCTTCTGTAAGGACCCTTGGCGGCGCATACTTACTGAGCTTATTGAACTCATCCTCATAATCAGCCACAGACATTGTTCTTTGCTTAAGAGTGAGAAACTGTGCCCACTTGGCATCCTTATAAGCTTTAGTCACATACCGGTTCTGAAACTCATCCTCAAAGAACTCCCATGTAATCGGTTCAGGAACTTGCGGTTGACTAACCACCAACCTCCACCAATCATAAGCTGAACCTTGTAACAAAGACAAGGCACATTCCACTTCTTGCTCCGGTGGGCATCTTATCTCCTTAAGTACTCTGGAGGTCTTTTCTAACCACATCTCTGCTTTGTTAGATTCATCTATACCCGTACCAAAGAAATCCTCTGCTCCATGCTTTCTTAACCTTTCAATAGGTGCACTAGGCGCTGTTACCCTTTCAAGTACTCTTGTCATACTCTGAAGCATCGCTTCCATGGGTCCCAAAGGCACCTCAGGATAACCCCTAGGAGGTTGAGCCGGACCAGAAACTGAGGGATCCTGCTCTTGGGGATTCGCACTTTCCGCTGACCCCTCAAGCGATCCACGAGCGGACTCCATAACTACAAAACATAAACGCAGTGCGCATCAGGCCAACACAACTCTAACAACTAACTAACATACTGAAACCCAGTAACACCTAAACCTAGGGCTCTGATACCACCTACTGTCACACCCCAATCTATAACATGGATACTTCTGCTCATGATTAGAGCGAGAAGTACCCCGATAGGAAGGAGTGTCACATCCCACTAGTACAAACATGTAAACATCACATTACAGAATTCCATATTCAGTACAAATAAAAACTTTAATAGAAAGAAGAGGATAATAGAACAAAATGAGTACTTTTATTTACATACAAAGAAAATCTTTACATCTTACATCGTTTTACAAAAAGAAGGACGAATATACAAAAGTCCCAAGTACACTGTTCAAAAGGCTTACAAAATATTACATCCATTACAAAAAGAAAGAAAAGCCTATACTATAAACACTTTCGATCCCTAGCTGCGTTGGCCATTCCGATGCGACACACCCATACCACGCGTATCAGAACCTTCCACACCTGCACGGATAAACACCCGTGCTAAGCGAAATCGCTTAGTGGAGAACCACACAAGGCATGACCGCCACTAACAGTGACGGTAACAGAAAACACATGATAATAATGCAATTATGGGCATATAATCATACATAGTTAATTCAGATATTTGCATTCTCATCCAAAGATTCTTATACGAAACACAATGACACCTGCTTAATCATAATGAGTGGATAACGAGTACACATAGATACTTGAGAGTATCGGTATCATATTTCAAACACATAGATACCCGGAGGTATCAAAATATTCCATTTATTTTATTCCAATTTGGTTTCACATAGAATCTTAAGAAAGATTCAGACAAAGGGATCGCGAGGATCCAGTCGGGGGACCTGATCAGGGTCCAAATCGTACACATAGCTGCAGCGGCACATAACTCTATTAGGCATGCCTAACTATCCACTTATCCGACATTAGCAGGTTATGCAAAATCTTATTACGTTTACACACATATTATCCATATAAATAGATAGTCAAATCTTTAGTAGAACAGCATGTAAAAGAAGTTAAATCATTAAGCAAAAAGGAGAAGAAATCATATTTTGGAAGTCACGTCTGTCGCGCTCGCGACAGAAGCCAAGCTACACTTCCCCGCCTCGTCTCGCGATCGCGAGAGATCTTGTGGTCGCGAGAGGACGTAGGGATGGCTCTTCTGTCGCGCTCGCGAGGCTCGTCGCGCTCGCGACAGAAGAGAACCTAGCACAAGCTCGGAGCTCGAGCACTCTGTCGCGCTCGCGATAGTTATCGCGCTCGCGACAGAGAGCTCCCTCGAGTTCTTTGGCGCGACATCTTGAAACCCCCGCATTCTGTCGCGCTCGCGACAGTGTCGCGATCGCGACAGACACGGGTTTTTCAGCTCTTACGCCCAAAATCTGCAGAATTCACACAAAATTCACATCCAAACTTCCAAAATTGATTCCAAAACTCATAATTCAGCAATTCAAGCATTCACAACTCATAACATAAATAAAAACCCAACTTCATCACCATTTATCTCAATTAAAACAAGTCAATTACATGTCTAATTCTAAGAATATCCAAAACAGCAATTTTGACATCAATTATAACTATTCACATAATTTCCCATAGATTCTTCAACAATATTCATTCTTTCTCATCACATATCACACAAATTTCGATTTAAGTTATGACAACTCAACTCATAATCCCAATCAAAGCAAAAACACATTTATCAAACTCAAATTACAAAAATGCACAAAAGATGAACAATCCCAAACCTTCTCTCCTTAGCTCCTAATCGCGAGCTCCGCTTCCGCTAGCGATTCCTTTTCCTTTATCAGGTCTAGGAGCCTCCTCTGAACCATAAACCCATAATAATCAAGATCAATTCTAAAATAACCGACAAATGAATTTACAAATATTTAAACCTAGAGAAGAGGAAAAAGAAGAATCTAAAATACCCATAACCCCAACTCACCTTTAAGCTTCCAAAATCTACAAGCTAATCAACTCTAATTACTCAATTAAGAAAGTGAGAGCAAGATTATGTAAAGAAAAGGAAGAATAAAGGAGAAGGAAGAAGAAGAAAAAGGAAATGGCGTGAGAAGGAGGAGGAGAACGGAAATCAAGGGAAAGGCTGCCCTTTTCTCTCTCTTCACCAACCCAATAAATGCCCACTTATCCCCTTTGCCACTTGTCATTCTCTCCTTAAAACACATGGCTCAAATCACACCCTACTCCCATACCTTAACATACACATTAAGCTATCCCTAATTCATACCTTAATTCTATACATCCACTTATACTATATCCTAACTCCTCTTCTCAAACTAATATACATAAATTAAATAATTAAACCAATTTAACACACACATGCAACACATAAAAATACACACATTCCGACACGGACAGGCTCAAACTACTGGGGTGGTTTTGGGGTGTTACATCACATCTCATTTTCCCTCTTGAGCATTTTTGCGAGCACACGGGGAGATTCAGAAGGCTCATTTGGGATTAAGTATTTATTTATTTCATTTATAATATTTTATTTATTTGGCTTTTCCATTTATTTTACCATATAATTTTCTTGTAAAATTGTTTATTTAGGCCCGCTAGAAAGAAAGTCACTAAGCCATTTTTATTAATTAATTTGGTATTTTTCCTAATAAAAATGGGACCAATGTCTCAATTTTCTCCATCCAAAATCATCACATCAAAACTATTTCATAATAATTATGCATGCGAGGACCAATGTTTTCATCATTAATGAATATCCCGATTTATGCATGATTTGTATCTTATTCACAATGGGGGTTGTATTCCGCCCCTAGTATTATTGTAATATGTTTGCATATACTTTACTTTATGCTTTTATTTATCGCTTTCCCTTGAATGGATGACATGCGCCTTAATTAAACTGCATTAAAATGAATGATAAATAGGATGCAACTCTAAATTCAAAACTCAATCATAAACTTAGCCAAGGCATAAATAAATGGGAAGTCCCGAACCTACTCTGGTCTTCGGGCTCAATGAGGCGAGAGGGCCACTTCGGCATTTTGTTGGGGTGGAAATCTCCAAGACACCTCTTGTGTCCCGTAAAAGGATCAAATTTGCACAGTCCTAGGCGCCACGCGGCAAGAGGGCCATCTTAATGTTCTATTAAGGTGGATACCTCCAAGACACCTCTGGTTTGCCCAAGCATGAGGCTAGAGGACCATTCTGTCATTAGGGTGGATACCTCCAAGACACCTCCGGCTTGCCTATGATGGACACAGCAGCGCTGTCTTAGGCTCACTGAGGCTAAACGACCTTTCCCAATGTTCTATTGGGTGGCGACTCCAAAAAACCACCATATTGCCCAATATAGACGCACTTGTAAATACCTTACAAGTTTTCATGAACCTCCACCCGATAGCCCTAAAAGCGGGCCTTCGGGGCGCCCCAGGGTTCAGCGCGCATCACACCTTGCTTCAGCTCCTCAATAACTATGTCCTACTGATCTAGGCACTCAAACAATGTCCTATCCCTCTCCTCCATCCTTCACTCCATAGCGGTGAAGGCAGTAGTCATCGCTGTGATGATCTCCTGATGTGTTGGCTGAGATGGTGGTGGCGAACTAGGCCATAACGGCTCTGTCTGAAACTCTGGTGGTGGAGGAACTGTGGATATAAATGCCACCGGGTGCCCCAATCAGCTATTGGGGTGGAACCTCCTGGCCTTACGGGTCTCAAAGCGACTGACCTTTGGTGGCAGTGGTGGTGTGAGGCTCTCACCCTACTACGACACTGGAGTGTGCAGCAAATCCTCCAAGTCTATCTCTAAATCCATGTCAAAAAGGGTTTGAGGCTGATCCTCCTCCGGCTGAGGCCACTGTGGAGACTTCTCCTCTCCCTGGGGCTCTCCCGGGACATCCTCATCTGACTGGAGTGGAGGAAGATGGAACAGGCGCCTGGTAGTACTCTCCATAAAACTTTGCAAATTTTGTACATCAATAAATAAATACACAAAACTCCCTGAATGCAAGCTAGAGAGGTGAATAATTTGAGGGCTCCTCGGGATCCTTCTCACTGTCTGATATGTGGATAGGCTGAGCACAAAATGAAGAGAGTCCTGCCCTGGAGGTAGATGGCCTGACTCTAGAGGTAGATGGCTGACTACTGGGCACTGGGGGTCCGGCTCCTGCAGCTGGCCATGCAGGAATGATGATCGGTGGTGGTGCTGCTGGAGGCTCTGCTCGGGGATCCTATAGAAACTGTACCTGAGCATATCCATCCAAGACGGGCTGAGCACAAGTCCTGAAAAACCCCAAGGTCTCACTAATCACCCTACCCAACTCCGTGAAGGCCTGTACTAGGTCTGATGTCTGGTGCCTGGATGCATCTGTAATGCCCGTAAGCCTAGTCTCGGTTTGCTCCCTCAACTCACTGATGGACCTAGATATCTTAGGTATAGACGCATCCAACGCCTTCACCTGAAACCTGAGAGCAGTAACTGACTCATCCACCAACTGGACAACCTCATCGGCCCTCTAGGCAGCTGCCGCCTGTGAAGCACCCAAACCCTGCCTCAGCTCCTCAATAACTATGTCCTACCGATCCAGGCACTGAAGCAATATCCTATCCCGCTCCTCCATCCGTCACTCTATAGTGGTGAAGGCAGTAGTCATCGCTGCGATGATCTCCTGATGTGCCGACTAAGATGGTGGCAGTGGACTAGCCCACGATAGCTCTGTTTGAAACTCTGGTGGCGGAGGAGCTATGGATATAGATGCCCTCGGGTGCCCATGAAGGCCTATACTAGGCTGAGGTCTGGTGCCTGGATGCATTTCTAATGCTTGTAAGCCTGGTCTCGGTCTGCTCCCTTAGCTCACTGATGGACCAAGATATTATAGGTATAGAGGCATTCAGTGCCTTCACCCGGAACGGGAGAGCAGTAACTGACTCATCCACCAACTAGACAACCTCATTGATCCTCTAGGCCACTACCGCCTGTGAAGCACCCAGGCCCTGCCTCAGCTCCCCAATAACTATGTCGTACCGATCCAGGCACTCAAGCAGTATCCTATCCCTCTCCTCCATCTGTCGCTCCAAAGTGGTGAAGGCAGTAGTCATAGCTACAATGATCTCCTGATATGCCGGCTGAGGTAGTGACGGCGGACTAGGTCATGACGGCTCTATCTAAAACTCTGGTGGTGGAGGAGCTATGGATATAGATGCCCCCCAGTTCCCCGATCGGCTATAGGGGTGGAACCTCCTAGCCTTGCGAGCCTCAGAGCGACTGACCTGTGGTGGCGGTGGTGGTGTGAGGTTCTCAGCCTACTACGACACTGGAGTGTGCAGCAAATCCTCCAAGTCTATCTCTAAATCCTTGTCAAAGGCTCTCAGCTTACTACAATGCTGGAGTGTGCAGCAAATCCTCCTAGCCTATCTCTAACTCCATATCAAAAAGGGTGTGAGGCTACTCCTCCTCCGGCTGAGGCTGCTGTGGAGACTGCTCCTCCCCCTGGGGCTCTCTTGGGACATCCTTATCTGGCTGAGGTGCAGGGAGATGGAACAGTCGCCTGGTAGTAGTCTCCAAAAAACTTTGCAAATTTTGTACATCAATAAACAAATACACAAAACTCCCTGAATACAAGCTAGAGAAGTGAATAATCTGAGGGCTCCTCGAGATCCTCCTAGGCTGAGCACAAAATGAAGAGAGTTCTGCCTCGGAGGTGGATGGCCCAGCTCTAGAGTTAGAGGGCTGACTGCTGGGCACTGGGGGTCCGGCTCCTACAGCTGGCCACACAAGAATGATGACCGATGGTGGTGCTGCTGGAGGCTCTGCTCGGGGAGCCTATGGAAACTGGACCTGAGCATATCCATCTAGGACGGGCTGAGCACAAGTCCTGAAAAACCCCAAGGTCTCACTAATCACCCTACCCAACTCCGTGAAGGCCTGTACCAGGTCTAAGGTCTGGTGCCTGGATGCATCTCTAATGCCTGTAAGCCTGGTCTCGGTCTGCTCCCTCAGATATCATAGTTATAGAGGGATCCAGCGCCTTCACCCGGAACCTAAGAGCAGTAACTGACTCATCCACCATCTGGACAACCTCATCGACCCTCTAGGCCGCTGCCGCCTATGAAGCACCCAGACCCTACCTCAGCTCCTCAATAACTATGTCCTACCAATCCAGACACTCAAGCAGTATCCTATCCCTCTCCTCAATCCGTTGCTCTATAGCGGTGAAGGCAGTAGTCATCACTGTAATGATCTACTGATGTGCCGGTGGCGGACTAGGCCATGATGGCTCTGTCTAAAACTCTGGTGGTGGAGGAGCTATGGATATAGATGCCCTCGAGTACCCCAATCGGCTATAGGGTGGAACCTCCTGGCCTTGCGGGCCTTAGAGCGACTGACCTGTGGTGGTGGTGGTGATGTGAGGCTCTCAGCCTACTACGACGCTGGAGTGTGCAGCAAATCCTCAAAGTTTATCTCTAAATCCATGTTAAAAAGGGTGTGAGGCTGCTCCTCCTTCGGCTGAGGCTACTGTGGAGACTGCTTCTCCCCCTAGGACTCTCTCGGGACATCCTCATCTTGCTGAAGTGGAGGGAGATAAAACAGGCGCTTGGTATCTGCCACCGTGAGCAACATGTACTCGTTTGGATGATCTCGTACCTAGGCTACCATCCCCATCGTCTGGGCAACAGCCAAATCCACAAAGTTGTCCTCCTCTAGCGGAGGCCCAAAGGTCGCCAAAGGAACCCTCAAATGTATCAGCAATCTGGTAATGAAGCCTCCAGTACATATAAATGGGGCTGTCCCCCGTGCTATCCTGACCAAATTAGCCAGTATCTCATGGCTAATATTAAGGTGCTAGCCTGTCACTATAGCCCATAAACTCCAGATCTCTGCCCCGTTGACCGACCTTGGGTTGCCTGCTCGGCCTAAATATGAACTAGAGAGAACCCTATGAACATACCTCAGTGCCTACGACAAGAGCATAGTGCTGCCGTATTGTGGTCGTATGGTGCCCCCGGCAGGGTGATAGCCTCCCATTGCTACATCCTGATGGCTCTTTGTGATATCACCACATCCTCAATGAGGGAGCCCCATGGCCTGTGCAAAAATACGGTGGGTGATACTGAAGTGGCTACCTCTGATCCTGAACTGAATCACACCCTCCTCTGAATCCGACCTTTGGAATCCCCAGTAGTGGAAGGTGGCAAAAAACTCACTAGTGACCTCTGGATATGTCTAGAAGGATAGTTGCAGGAACACAGTCCATCCTACTGCCTTTAGTAGTGCATCACCTCATGTAGCATCCCCATGCACTGGAGGAATGGCCTGGAGATGTATCGACTGGCCCAAAACTGGACATGGACCAGGGCCTAAAACTGCTCCCTGAGGTCTGGGCCCATCCACTCTGAAGCTCGAGACTCGGGCTTCTCTTGGGGAATATTCCATCGTGGAGGCATCCTGTAAGAAAGTAAAAGTCAGCTTAAGTGATGATAATTATAAGCAAGCTAAGCATATCTTTAAAAATTTTTGGAAATTTTGGCAGCAATCCGACTAGGATGTGCCTGCTAAAAAAAATTCGGCTGCATTCCAACAAGGATGTGCCTAACTTCTTGCATGAAAAAACTCAACAAGGACAGGCCTCAGGCCCCAGCAAAAATTTCAAAGATTATCGCATGAATTAAAGAAGCATTTAACTAGGCATTCTTATTCTACTCCTAAGTAGTAATAAAAAAAATGGCAGCATCCCGGCAAGGATGTGCCCAATCAAAAAAATTTCGGTAGCATCTTGACAATGATGTGCCCAACTTCCTGCATGCAAAAACTCAAAACAAATAGGCCTTAGGCCCCAACAATAATTTTCGCAAGCATAACCCCCTGAAACAAATAAGCATTTAACTGGTCATTTTTCCATTCTACTCTTAACTAGCAGTTGCACAAAGGCATATTCCTAAGTTCTATTCTGCTATCTATTTATCACTATTATTATTCATTTATTTATTTTTGGTACTTATTTCCTATTGTCAGTGTACAGTTCAATACTACAGAAGATAAGCGAGCAGAATTCGTCCTACATTTTAAAGTATGCACATCTATCATGAATTCAGAACATAAATTTAAATAAAAAGAAGTCAAAAGAAGGAAGAAAATACTATAAAACTAACCTGGTAGTTGACGAACTGTGTTGAAAAACAACTCAAAAAAACTGTAAACAAACTAGTCTTGAATGTGCGCGGTGGTGTGAGGATAATTTTGGCGCAAATGGCACGCAATATGTGTGTAAAATGGGGGAAAAATGCAAGAAAACCAAAAAGTTACGTCGGTTTCGCGCAAAGTGGAAGGAAGGAGAAAGAGAAGGAAGAAAGAGAGACTGAGCGGCGCGTAACCGCTTAGTATTTATAACTTTTTGTGACCGACGGGTTGCCCGTCGATGGACCGAGCGACGGACATTCCCTTCGTGCCCGTTGGTCATTAGAAATACCCCCTGAATACTTTTACCCCACTGTTTCCAGTGTATGACTGTACCCATCAAATTATTTTCCTTGTAAAGCTGAAATGACACAAATACACATAAAAATATTTATGCATGTGAAATGCTTGAACCATGCAGAAGAAGATCCACCAGGAGGTCAATAGGTTGACCGACGGGCTGGCCGTGCCTTGGCCCAGTCACGCTCGTCGATCATGGCTTTCCTTTAAATACTTGTCTTCTCTCTTGAATTCTGTGCACTCTTCTTCTTGGATTTCAACTAGAGCCCCCCTCTTCCAAGTTTCTCCTCTTTTCTTCTTTTTTATTTCCACTTGTATTTAATTTTGCCCCGATATTTTGGAAAATCTCGTCATCAACTTTTACTAAAATGCACCGTCTCTTGGATGACCCCCAAACCTGAGAAAACACCACCTTGGCCCCGTATTCTGTTCTGACATTTATAAGGAGAGTTAGAGTGGACAAGAACCTCCTGTTAGCTGCAGTCCGCTTTTGGGACCTCCATTTTTATGTTTTCGGGTTCACTTACCAAGAGTTATGTCCCCTGCCTGAAGAGTCTGCTGCTATTATTGGAGCGAGGTTTCTTCCCGGCACTTCACCTTGCATCATGAGCTGCGGTTTGATTCATTCAAGGGACACTGCACTATTTTTAGGTATTCCTCCCTCAGTCGCGGCTAGACTGGCCCCTCAGGGTTCCACTTTTGCTTTAGGACCGTTGATCGAGGTGCTTGAGGGTTTTTTTGATATGCCTACCTATTAGGCCAGTGTCATCCTACTATTTTTCCTTTCTAAATACCTGACTGTGATTTTTGAAGAGTTGACTGGTGATTTCCAGCTTTTCAGGATTGTGGATGGCATCTATCGTGGGCTGTCCCCACTTCCCCTGATTCTGGCCGAGACCAGTCTGAGCTTGGACTCTGCCTCTGTTGACCCTTCTACTGCCTTCACTGGAAGCCCCGTATTACTCCAGGTAAGTCATTATTTTAAAAGGTAGTGCATCCCTTGTGGATTTTCACACTAGCTTTTCTTATTAGGAAATGCATCCTTTCGGATTTTCACATAACCCTGTGCCTTATTTTTGCCTAGAGTGGACCCTACCCATTCCAGCGGCTTTTTTTTTTATCATTTTAACGTCCCCTGTCTTCTAGGTATGGCTGCAAGAAAAGCTAAAGCTACTATCGGAGCCCCCTCCTAGGGTGATTAGTAGTTATTCATTGAGGCACTTTCTTTCCCGACAGCGGTTGTACTCCTTTGCCTCTCCCGATGAAGGTGTTACTAAATTGGGTGAGGTGGCAGACAAGGACATCAGCTTCTGTGCCCTTGGCTCCCTATTTCTGCAGTGACTTTGGATGGCCCTTTAGGGTGTATTCCCTTGTGTGGACTTCACAAAGCTACCTTTTATATTGCAGCTCGCTGTACTCAACAGTTCGGAGGGACTCAAGATGTTGCGAGGCATCCTCTATCCTTTTAGGGTGGCCCTTTGTCCTTGGCTTTTACCTCCAGATACCATAGCCTCTAGGAATAGCTGCCGATGAAGACTGTTATACCATCTATTAGGGATTGTTCCTTTACTTCCACCAGTGCATACAAGAGGTGGTTGCTTAGTCCCGCAATTGATAATCGGACCCACCGACTTAGGCATTTGACCTGCGAGAGTAGTAGCAGGGCATAGTTTATCAGATTTCATGCATTCAATAAAGAATGATGTTTCTCTTTTTATAAAAGAACTAAAAGATAATGAACACATAAGGTGAATTGCCTTCATTTTATATATTTGCAAAGATTGCGTACATTTCAATATAATTTCTCTATACATGATCATTATCTAACATAGATTCAAAATGCATAGCTATATCTAATCTTAGAGCAGATCTTGTAAGCATTAAACTCCTATCTCCAATCAGTCTTCTCGGGTTTTCTTGATTTGATATTTTGCTTGTGAGCCTTTAATTTTTGCCCAGGGTGCCTTTTTTCGGTTTTCACCTTGACGAGGTGCCCATTTTTAAGCAAGAACACATTTTTTCGGCTTTCGACCCGCGGGGCTTCTATTCTCTTCTTTTGATCTTTTAGTCTTTAGCCAAGGAACCTTTTGAGCCTGTCGACGTTGACCGATTTTTTGAACTCGTTACCATCACTATCTATTAGAATTGCTGCCCCGTTAGTCAATAACTTTTTAAGCACGAACGAACCTTCCCACTTTGGCCTGAATTTACCCCAAATGTCTGGAACACCTGGTCTCATTTACTTGAAGACCAAATCTCCTTCTTTCAATGGATGCTTTCTAACCTTCTTACCGAATGATCGAGCGAGCCTTTTTTAATAGATCTGGTTGTGATAATAAGCTCGCAACCTATTCTCGTCTAACATGTTCAACTACTGCAATCGTTGTCGGGCCCAATCATCTTTCGAAATCTGGGCTTCAATGGCTACCCTCAAAGACTTGACCTCTACTTCAACTGGCAACACTACTTCCAACCCATAAACCAAAGAATAAGGCGTGGCTCCTATAGAGGTTCTGACAGTGGTTCTATAGCTCTAGAGAGATAAAGGCAACTTCTTTGGCCAATCCTTGTAGCACCGAACCATTTTAGCCAAGATCTGCTTGACATTCTTGTTAGCAGCCTCTACTGCCCCGTTGGCTTGCGAGTGATATTGAGAAGACTTATGATGCTCAATGCCATACTTCTAGAGTAGCTTCTTAGTTTTGGCCATGAACTGCACTCCATTGTCAGATACAACCTGGTGTGAGAGACCATATCTGTATATCAAATTCTTCTCAATGAACTTGGCCATATCCCAGGCATCAGTTTTCTTAAAAGATTCAGCCTCTACCCACTTAGTGAAGTAATCTATGGTGACTATGATGAACCTATGTCCATTAGAAGCCGTAAGATGTGTCTCTCCAATGATGTCTATTCCCCAAGCTGCAAACGGCCAAGGTGATGTTAAGCTATGCAACTCTGAAACCGATAGATGTCTCAAGTCTGCGTACTGTTGGCACAATTAGCACTGCTTCACGTACTTTAAGCAATCCGTATCCATTGTGAGCCAATAGAACCCCTTTCTCATAATCTTCTTTGCTAGCATTAAACCGTTCATATGGGCTCCACACACTCCAGCATGAATTTCCTCTATGACTTTCTCAGCCTCTTTCTCATCCAGACATCTCAGCTGAATGCCATCGACCTGCCGCTTGTATAGCACACCATCTATACAGATAAACTGAGTAGACAGTTTGCGGATCAATCTTTGGTCCTTTTCAGTAGCCTCTTTTGGGAATATCGTCTTTTTTAAGTAACTCTTAATGTCACTGTACCACGGCTTCCCATCAATGACTTCAATTTCCATGATTAGATTAGACTCGAAACTAAGTCTCTTGGAACTTGAGATCAAGATGGGCTTCATTACTACCCCCTCTTGATTATCCCATATTGAAACCAAAGTCGCAAGTGTATCTGCTAATTGATTCTCATCCCTTAGGACAAAATGAAAGGTGGATGTCTCAAACTGACTGCTCAACATCTTTAGGTGTTTCACATACTGCCTTAGTCGCTCTTCTTTTACGGCCCATTCACCCCGAATCGAGTTGATTACTAGTGATGAATCCCCAAAAACCTCTACGTTATTTGCCCCTAAGACTATCAAGGCTTCTAATCCGAAGGTGCAAGCCTCATACTCAGCTTCGTTATTAGTAGCCTTGTATCTCAGCTTCTTGGCTACCAGAAACTTTTTGCCGTCCAGGGTTGTGAGAATGATTCCTACCTCTGCCCCCTTGCTGTTAACCGCTCCATCAAAGTGCAAGTGCACCATGTACTGCAATGGGTATGACATCCTCATCTGGGAAGTCAAACTTAAATAGATCTCCTTCGATAGGGTGTTTTGCCAAGAATTCAGCTACTGCACGTCCCTTAATGGTCTTTTGGGTGACATATTCAACATCAAATTCCTGTAGGAGCAGAAGCCATCTTCCTATTTTTCCTAGCAAAGAGGGAGCTTCTTGCAGGTACCTGAGAGGGTTCTTCTTAGTGACAGTTTGTACCTTGTAAGAAGGGAAGTAGCGTTTTAATTTCTTAGAGGACCAAATCACTGCAAGGCAGATCTTTTCAATATACTTGATCTCATAAGAAAGGAACTTCTTAATAAGGTAATAAACCACAAACTCTAATCCGAACTCATCTCCTGAGCCATCATGGCACCTACAGAGCTATCTTCTATTGCCAGGTACGGGATTAGAGGCTTGACTGGCTGAGGTGGTCTTAGAACTAGGGGGTTTAGTAGATATTCTTTAATGGTTTCGAAGGCCTTTTAACAATCATCATTCCATATTACTGACTGGTCTTTCCTGAGTAACTTGAAGATCGGTTCATAAATTCAAGTGAGCTTGGCGATAAACCTACTGATGTATTGCAACTTTCCTAGGAAGCTTCTAACATCCTTTTCTTTTTAAGGCACTGGCATTTCCCTAATGGACTTGACTTTATCTAGGTCGACCTCAATTCCTCTTTGACTAACTACGTGTCCCAACAGCTTTCCTGAGGTAACTTCATAGATGCACTTCTTAGGGTTCAACCGCAGATTATACTTGTCAATCCTCCGAAAGAACTTCTCCAGGGTTTCGAAGTGACCCTCTCGAGTGGCTGACTTGATCATCATGTCATTGACATATACCTCCACCTCTTATCGATCAAGTCGACGAGGATCCTAATAGCCATCCTTTGGTAGGTTGCCCCTCCATTCTTCAAACCAAACGGTATTACCCTATAGGCAAATGTGCCTCACTAGGTGATGAAGGCCATCTTAATTCGATTAGCTATCTTGTTGAGAATCTGATTATACCCAGCATATCCATCCACGAATCTATACATCATACAAGCTGCTGCACTATCCACTAAAACTTCGATATGGGGCAAAGAAAAGTCATTTTTAGGACAGGCTTTGTTTAGATCCCGATAGTCTACACATACACGTACTTTACCATTTTTCTTAGCCACCGGAACAACGTTGGCTAACCAAGTTGGGTATTGGACTTCAATAAGAAACTTGGCCTCAATCTACTTGTGGATCTCTTCTTGAACCTTCTCTGCCCATTTTGGCCAGAGTCTTATGCCCTTCGGTTTTACCGGTCTATGTTCAGGGCATGTTGGGATGACGTGTTCGACGATTTCACGATCAACTCCTAGCATGTCTTCATAGGTCCAGGCAAAGACTTTTTCATATTTCTTTAAAATTCTTTCAAATGTTAACCTCTCTTCAAGAGTTACATTAGATGATATCAAGATTTCCTTTGGGTTTTCCAAAGTTATGAGATTAAATGGAGTGGCATCAGTTGAATCAATGTCAAATATGAATGAGTCATGACATTGATCGTGCATGGTGAAATTATCCAAAACATCGCACAAGTAAGTAAAATCATTCATCTTATTAATGGAATTGGAAATGTCATAAACATTATCAAAGAGTTTTGGCATAAAAAGAAAATCTAAATTATTATGGTCTTCTTGCTCTGCCAACGCAGATGTTGTAGCCGACAGTTGAGTATCGTCCTGGCATTTTGGAGGCCCTGCAGCAACCCTCTGTGGAACTTTAACCTGCTCCTCTGTAGCTTTATCTCTCATCTTCTCCTTTCCCTTCAGTCGGGTGGCCATTAACCTCTCAGTGATAATCTCTTCGGGTGCTTCTTGGTCCCCTTGGTCATGATTTCTTCGTTCCAAAAGCCCTCTAATAGCTTGATCAATCCAATGTCCCAATCGAAGACGTCATTGAAAACTTTGCATCTCGGTACCATTCTTCCGTCCACCCGCTGAGGCTTTAGTTCTCCCGCATAGGTACATACCGAGGTAGCTGGCACAAAGCTTTCCTTGATGTATGGGATCTCGCGAATTGCTTTCTTACTGAACATCATTGTGCCCTTATATCCGAGGCCCCTTCGATCCTTCTGACCTTTCGTAGTAATGGCAGCTTACGGCCCCTGGGAATTCTTGTAACACCCTTATACCCGTAAATGATACGGATACCGGATGTCACAACACTGTATGCATAGTCGGATACTAAAGAATCTCAATAGCTCTAAATTTTTTTTTTTAAAATCAATAATAAACACAACCATATATACACTAACACATAACAACACTATATACCTTGTGTCCCTTTTTCGCAGTCGTATACATGCCATGACAAACCTCGATCCTTGCTGCCAATATCTTCGTCAAGTCGATACTACATCTTCGGCCACATTAAAATCTACTATAACCTGCGCATAGTAACACTCTACGCACTGAGCATAAAATGCCCAGTGGTGGATACATATCCTAAATTTTCCTCACTAATAACACATGCATGCACACACAATTATTCTTTTTACTTTATTTAAATTATAGGAGTATCAGTTCTTAAGATTTTCAATTATTTGTTATACACTTTTATGGGGTTCAATATCTTTATTTTCCTTACTATCACTGTACTTCCACTAATCATTTTCGATACTGTTATCAATATCACTATCAATCTCACTTTCACTATCATTGTCACTTTCACTTTCACTTTTACTTTCGTTATCACTTTTACTTTTAACTCTTACGATATTTAACTATTACATTCTTAATTTCAGTCACTTATCATTTCATCTCTTGTTAAAACTTTTATAACTTTACTTAAAAACTATTCAATTCGATTATCAATTATTTATTTATTATTAGTAACTATTTAACACAATAACACTACGATTCGGTTATCACTTATCAATTGACTTTCATTAGTATCCCTTTACATAATCTTATGTTTATCTCTGTAACTACCTATCAATTAGTCATTGTTTCAATATTCGAAACATTGATTTACTAATGTGACTTACTTTATGTATTTAACATTTTCTTTACTTTCTTGCATTTACTAATCCTTTTCATTAACACTTTCCACTACATTAACTCTTTCATTAAATTATTTATCGCTATTCATGTACGAATTATTTTATCATTGAAAGAATACATTACAATTCAGTCAATAGGTTACTTGAATGCTAATAAATTCGATCACTATATCTTTATTTAGTTCTTAATCAAAGTTATACTTATTATTACTGACATTATTTTCACTTCTATTATTCACTTTAGAGACCCTATGTTAATTTATTCCAACCACAATTAAACATTTACCTTAACAATTATGTTAATCCATTTTGTTTGTATTGTCGTTACAATTTGTAATCTCATTACTAATACTTACCTTCCTTTTTAATTCCATTCACTTTCACATTTACTATTATAAAAGGTCTATAAATTCCTTTCGTATTATCACTTTCTTGTTCACACACTAAAATCTATCATTTTTAATCTTCATTTATCATTTCTTGTTACTTTTCACTAAACTCTTTCTATATTATTACCTAACCAAACATACCATCAAATTCATTAATTCTTTATAACTTTTATTTATTTATCTTACACTATAATTTAATTCACTATGGCCTCTTAATTATCTCTTCATAATTTATTCCCGATTTATACTTCGAACGTTTCACTTTATTAATACTATCATTATGCTCACTGACAAATTCTTTAATTTCTATTGTACTTATATTACTATTATCATCACTATTTACATTATTAGTCTATTCATTTCCGTGTCACCCCTTATTGACTTAAGTATATCTAGATTAATATTTTCTTCGCTTCACTATTAGTCAATTTTCTCATTATTCACATTTAAATCCCAACTTTATTTTATAATAATCAATTTCAATTAAATTCTCACTGAATTACTTATTCAAAATATTGACATTTTGCCTCTTTATCTTTCATTGCCACTTATTTATAATTATATCCTCAAATTACACATTCATTTACGTTCTCTATATATACACAAATCAGTTATAATTATTATTTATTTAATATTTATTCATACAATAATTTTCTATGCTTCATAAATCCTTTATTCACTAATTATCAATTATGTATTTATTATCCATATCATCTACTAATTTATACTTTAATCCACTAACAATTATCAATATTATAATTCCACATTTTGGTTCCTACACTTTATATTAACACACATTCTTAACCTTAATTGATTCATTTTACAAAAATACTATTACTATATTTATTAATTATTTGCCACATATTTCATCAATTTATTCTTACCATAATACTTCCATCTAAATTGCACTTTACACTTTGCTTAAATTCCAATTTTTACTATTTCAATTTGCTATAATTACACTTGTGCCACTACTTTCTCTTAATACCACTTTTCTTTTCTTTTCTTATTAAATCATTAATCATACTTGCTCAATTAAATTCATCAATTTAATCGTATAATTACTTATCTAAATCATATTATCCACTAATTACAGTTTAATTCTTTAATTAAACTTATTATTTCTTTAATTACACTTCTATTCTTATTCTTTTTCCATGATTTCCAATTATACCCTTATCTTTTCCATTAATGACATCTATGTCCCCACAATTACATTAATTCCATCCATGTCCTCTCTTTTACCTTAATTACATCTATATCCTCTCTTTTTCACTAATTCCATTTATGTCATCACTTTTACATTAATTACCACTTTGCCCTTCATTATTCACTAATTACCCTTTTAACCTTATATATTTTCCATTTTACACTTTTACCCTTATTTACTTATTTTAAATTACTATTTTACCCTTTTTACACTCATATTCCACTTTTAACCTTACATTTTCACTAGATTACATTTAAGCCCTTATTTTATCACTTTTCCACTAATTTACTATCTTAGCCTCATATTTTGTCAAAATCACGATTTTGTCCTTACACTTACACTTTTCATCTAACTTTCTCACTCTTTACCAATTTCTTTACAAAATTACCGTTTTGCCCCTAAACTTTCCATTTACTTCATTTTAATCCTATTTTCACTCATTTTCACTATTTTAATCATTTTTATTCACATATTTACAAGTATGCCCCTAGTATGGACCCGGTAGAAAATCTACTGACCGGATATGCGGGACATGCGCCCCACAGACCCATTACACTATAGAATGATCCCAGAAGGACCATTTTCACTGCACTACACTACACTGATCACTGAAATCACTGGATACACCATAAACACTGAACACTACACTGAGATAAACCGTTATTGGTCTATCAATAGCGACTCGTCATGACTCGTACCCCGGTGTGGAATCCATATGGCTAGCCAATTATATCCTGGACTAGATTTCACTACCAGACATCTACTAAGGGCAATATTTCATCATTATTCATATAAATATCACACTTTATCACTAAGCATATTTCAACATACACATTATTTTCACTTGCACTTTTGCATACACACTTATTTATCACTATTTAATCACTTTATACCGTTACATCACATACACCATCAAAATACACATATAATTATTGACTTATGTCATTCGGCCAAGACTTCCATTTTTCATATCATGCACTACAATTTTATTTGTTCACTCAATCACACTTATTTCATGTTATACATCTCATATATTATATTGCCAAAACTCATCACATATTCAATTGTATTCTACCCTAAACCATTCGGCCTCACTTTCCTTTCTTCACTAAGTTTTCTGTTAATTCTTTTATTCACTCAATCATACATTACACTAATCATACATGTTATAAACATAAATTATTAGCATTAAATCCCATTAGAACTTATGTTTTTCTTAGGATTTCCATTTGGCCTTTAAAGCATATTTCATGCCACTTTGTTTTAATTTAACTTAAGCATGTTTATACACTTATTTAGTCCCACTAAGCATGTTTATCAAGTTAGATTCAATTATACATGCATATTTCACATACACACTATACAAACATAACCTAAAATCATGCCTTTACAATGGAAAAGAAAGGATATTGTATCCACTAACCTTATTTCCTTGCTCTCCATCACTTAAGCTTGCTTTCAATGCCTTATCTCCTTGAAAAACCATCACCTCCATAAACTTCCTTATGTGGCCGAATATGTAACCCAAAGAAACACTCATTATTTCTCTTCATTTATTCAATATAACTACATAAATATCTTCTACATACCCTAAAATACCTATTTGAACCATTGGATTAAATTATAGCACTCAAAATCCCTTACCTCACTTTTAAAGCATAACCTTGAACTCTTAGTTTTTCCCACTTATTTCACTCCAAATAAGCTTTTGAGACCATCATCAATGAAAAGAGAGGCTTTAATTTACTTAGGAGGGTTGGATTTGGGGAGAACTTTGAAGAGAAAAGAAGAAAATTCAAGAGAAAAAGAGAGAGGAAAATCCGGCTAAGAAGATAAGTGGAGAGGCTGCTGGATTTGTGAAGATTTCTCTAGAGAAATCTGATATTTTCAGCTTATATAAGGGTCTTAATGGGCCGGGCCAAGCCCAATAAAAGTGGCCCAAACAATTCAAGCCCATTGTCCATTTTTAAGCCCATTTTCCATCCAAAAATTATTTTCCTCACTTCACAAGCTCAATTTCTCTCAAAATCAATTCCATAATTTTCAAAATATATAATTCAGCTTCTACATAAAATTTCAACTCAATCGGAGACTGTTTCCCGGTCCGCTAATTTCTTTCCAGTCCGATAACTCAATTTTCTGTCTTACCGTAAATTTGTTTTTTTACCAATTGATTCCCCATAATATTTCAAGCACAACCGTGCTTTCAGATAATTTTTCTGAGGTCCAGAACTCCATTTAGAACTTAGTCAAACTTTGGTCAAACCTAATCAAACCAAAAGTCAACTGGACTGGTCCGATCGGTTCGATTCACTGGTTGAACCGGTTCGATTCACTTTTCACCCATAGCATCATTTTCACTCTTATATGCCCATTAGACCTTAATTTCATCTCATTTAGGGTCACTATTAAGTCCGGTTCAATTAAACCGATTCGATTCACTAATTTTTCAGTGTCTCCATAAAAATTCTTTTTCACTACCCAACTATTCTACACTCTAATCTGAGTCCATTTCTACCTTCAGATAATTTTTTAGAGATCGTTTACTATATTTAGAGCCTTGGTCAAAGTTCTGTGAAACTTGGTTACTATTTGAATCGAACCGAAGGCTTTCTTCAAATTGACTTTCGGAGCTCAATTTGACTCCGTTTTCAGTTTCGATTTCGCCACTAGACTCCTGGCGACCCACAGATTATTTTTGCGAAATTTAAAATTTTCGGCCGCCGAACAGCCGGGTTCGCTGTATAGCCACCCCGGTGTTACCCGTAACGGAACCGCTATATTTTTAACACACTTATCAATAAGCTTTGGCACTGGCAAACTTACTCCCTACACTGTTCGACACTGCAATCGTCATGATAACACTGAAATTACACTCTGACACTTCTAGGCCGGTATTTGGGCCATTACAATTCTTATCCAAACCGGCTCCAAGAAGGAAAGACATCCTCTTCATCATGTTCACCACTTGAGGGCTTCCTACGATGTCTTCCTCCTCAACAATCACAGCCACATGAAACCCGTTAAAGGGTTGCTTCGCAATCTCCAATATGGATACCAGATTCTCCTTGGTCGCTCTGATCGTCACCACATACCCCTCATGTGGTACTTTTATCATCTCACGCAGGTAGATGGCACCCCTCTTAACTTGTTAAACCACGGTCTTTCCAATAGTGTTGAGAAGTTAGCTGGAATGGGGAGGACTACAAATTCCACCTCTGTCTCTATCGGCCCGACCTTAACCACTGCTTTGAAGGTCCCCGATGCTTGCATCCGGGAGTTATCGTAGGTGGTGATTATAAGATCTGACTTGCTCAGCATGTCCTCTGACACCCTAAAAGCTGCCATTGCCACCAAAGGGCATACATTTATGGAGGAACCATCATCCACCATGATGCAAGCGGTGTGCTTTTCATTGATCTGTGCCCTTATAAATCAGCATTTGAATAAACAACATTCTCTCCATCTCCTCCCTTTACAATATCCAACAGCTCTATAGGGGAGATGGTGGTTGCCACCATAGACTCGCATAAGGCCTCTACCAACTTCTGCCTATGCGAAGGAGATTGTCTCAACAGATCGCATATCGATATCTAAGCCGACGTCCTTTTTAACTGCTTCATCGCCTGATCCTTCTCTGACTCCTTCTCTGTACGTACTGCCATAGGATCTTGTGGCTTCTCTACTTTCAAAACTACCCTTCCACTTCAGGTCACTGCTCCGATCTCATTCTCCTCATCCTCCGAACCCCACGGGTCAACAGATGTTTCGTCATCATTGTTTTTATTTTCACTTTCACTATCTAGCAGACCAATAATCAATCGTTGCCACGAGAATCCCTTTTTGACTTGCCTCCTCAATGCAGGTGATAGCAATGCTCTCTTGTCTATGCAACTCTCTCAATACATACCTGTGACACGCGCCGAACCCCGTAGGATGCCCCGAAGGCCCGCTCTTAGGGCTTTCGAGAGAGGTTCATTAAAACTTGTAAGAAATTACAAGTGCGTCTATATTGGGCGACAAGGAGGTTTCTTGGAGTCGCCACCTAATAGAACATTGGAAAAGGTCATCTAGCCTCAGTGAGCCTAAGACGGCGCATATGCATCCATTTTGGGCAAGCCAGAGATATCTTGGAGGTTTCATACCAATAGAACATTGGAATGACCCTCTAACCCCGTGGAGCCTAGGATTATGTAAGTTGGGCCTTTTGTTGGGCAACAAGAGATATCTTGGAGGCTCCATGCTGAGATGGCCCTCTAACCTCGTTGAGCCTAAGACCAGAGTGGGTTCGGGACTTCCCATTTATTCATACCTTGGTTAAGTTTATACTTGAGCTTTGAATTTAGAGTTTCATCCCATTTCTCATTCGATTTGATGCATTTGAATTAAAGTGCAAGTTATCCAGTTTGAGAAAGAGGTAAAAGCATAATTAAAATAAAACGAATGAAAATAAATACAACAAAACTAGGGGCGGAGTACAACCCCCATTGTAAATAAAATACAAGTCATGCATAAATCGAGATTTTGGTTAATGATGAGGACATTGGTCCTCACGTGCATATTTATTATGAAACAGTTTTGATGTGATGATTTTGAATGGAGAAAATTGAGACATTGGTCCCATTTTTATTAGAAAAGATTTCAAGTTAATTAATAAAAAACAGTTTGGTGATTTTCTTCCTAGCGCCTAAAATAAACAATTTTATAGGAAAATTACATAGCAAAATAAATGAAAAAGCCAAATGAATAAAAGATTACAAATAAAGCAAATAAATACTTAATCCTAAACGAGCCTTTTGGATCTCCCCGTGTGCTCGCAAAAATTGCCCAAGAGGGAAAATGAGATGTGAAATAAAAATAAAATACAAATAAAATAATGTTAGCAATGGAATCAATTAAAATCAATTAAATATAAAATAAATGATAAAATAAAATAAAATGAGATAAAATGAAATGATATCAAAATAACAAATGAATTAACATGTTAATTAATTAATATGTAAAAATATGAACATGATAATAATGAAAATAAATAAGTGAACAAAATATTAAATATATGATAATGACAATGGAAAAGAATAAAAAATGATTAAATAAATGACATGGTTAATTGATGTATCACAATTAATATAAAACCTTTACATGGTAAAAATATCAATTAAAATGAATTTATTAATTACATGTTAAAAATAATGAGAAATCAAAGAAAAATAAATTATTTACATGTTAGGAATTAAAATAGATCAATATTCACATGAATAAAAATGTAATAACATATATACATAACAAAACAAATATAACAACAATAGAATAAATAAATAAATGAGAACAATAAATAAATTAATGAAAACAATAAAATATACACGAATAAGAATAAAATCATATATAAACAAAATAAATAAAATAAATAAATAACTGCAAATGATAAAAATAAACATGAATAAATTAAATATGAACAAAAATAATAAGAAGAACAAGCCCGGAAAGTTTACCCTCAGAGCTTCGGATTCGATGAAGGTAAAAAGGATGATTGATTTCCTTGTTTTGGTTTGCAAGATTAGAATTGAGATATGAAAATGTTGGAATTTTATTCCAAGAAAAATAGGCTTGAAAAAAAATGAAGAAAGAAAATTAAAAATTCTTTAAGAACAAAGAACTAATTTTTTTGCCTAAAAAATGATTTTTATTGATTAAAAATAAAATAAAAAAATGATTTTAAAAACAAACAATGATTTTGTTTATCTCAAAATAAAATATTTATAGAAAATCAAATGAAAAAATTAAATTTTGATAACAAACACTTATTTTGTTTGTATCAAAATTAATTTTCCATCAAAAAGAGAAACGCTTATTTTGTTTGTATCAAAATTAATTTTCCATCAAAAAGAGATTCAAAAGAAAATCAATGAAAAAAGTTTAATTGAACACAAATAAAAAAGAAAAAAGGAATTTTGAGAGCAAATAATTGTTGTATTTGTCTCAAAATTAAATCAAACAACAAAACTCCTTCCAAATATATGTTTAGAAGAAATTATGTTGGAAAAAAAATGAAAGATGAACTTTTCTCTTTTTATTTTTGCTTGGGGAAAAATCTAGAATTTTTTTTAGAGAGAAATTGAGAGGAAAAAGAAGAAGAGAAAAGATGAAAAACAACCCTAGAAAAAATCCCCCTCCTTTAGGTTTTCATCTCTTTCTTCTTATATGAAGAAAATAGGAAAATAAAAATAATTAAAGGGATAAAACCTAATAAAATCAGATATTATCTATTTTAAATTTTAAAAAGTAAAAAAAAACCTGAAAATCCCTTAAAAAAGTGATAAAAATCGAATTTTTTAGAAAAAAATCGGAAAATTTGATTTTTAGGGCGAAAATGACCATTTTGCGGCGGACAGGGGCTATGGACGCCAGTCGGAGCGCCCGACGGGCGTCCATAGCGCATGCTGGGTGAGAGCGCTCGCCTAGCGTGCGCGCGACGCTGCGCGCATCCGCGCGGACAAACGCTCGTCGCGCGCCGGAGCGACATCGCGCCCGGAGCGCCACGCGATGGCGCTCTGTGCGCCGCAACACCTCGCAGTGCGCACAAGAGCTGCGCGGCCGACGATCGAAATTGTTTTTTTAAATTAACAAAAATACTATAAATCTAAGCCCTATTTTTCAAATCTAATTTTTAAAATATTTTTTATTATTTTTTTATTTTTCACTCTAAAATGCAAATTTTACAAGGAAATCACCACTTTTAGCCTTTTTGCCTGTGACAAGGCATTTTATCATCATTGGGTAACTCTGATCTGGGCTGCCTCAGGACCTGATGTCTACAGTTGCCCCTAATTTTGGGGAAATTAGTGCACTAGTGCCTAGATGAGCCAAAATTCAGAGAAGAAAGGAAAGAGATGCGTACCTGAGGCAACCCTTACCTTTTGCCGTGTGGAATGTTGCGACTTGTCGCTGCTGAGCTGTAGTGCTATCCGACTGTGCCTCGTTCGCAATCTTTTCTATTGCATTGTCCTGCTCGCCTCTGGTCGGCTTGCACGGCGTCTGTGAGATGCAGTGTCCTCTAACCACAATCTCATTGCGATTTGTTCTATCGCGTGTGCCCCGCTGTTCTCGTCTCGGCATGCACGGTGCCTGATCTATTCCGCTAGCCTCATCTCGGCTCGCACGGTGTTAGGTGAAGTGTTGTCTAACTGCATCCTTTGTTGCGATCTGTTCTATCGGATGTCCCTCGCGAACCTCATCTTGGTCTGCACGGCGGCTGGTCTGTCCTGATAGCCTCGTCTCGGCCTGCATGGTGTCTGTGAGATATAGTGTTCTCTAACTACAATCCCGTTGTGAGATGCAGTGTTCTCTAACTGCAATCCTAGTTGCGATCTGTTCTACCGCTGGTGATCCGCTTGCCTCATCCCGGCCTGCACAGTGTCTGTGAGATGCAGTACTCTCTGACTACAACCTCTATTTGCGATCTGTTCTACCGCTGGTGCCCCGCTAACCTTGTCTCGGTCTGCACGGTGTGAGGGGCAGTGTCTCTAACTCCAACCTCTGTTGCGATCTGTTCTATTGCTGGTGATCCGCTAGCCTCGTCCCGGCCTGCACGGTTTTTGTGAAATGTAGTGTTCTCTAACTACAATCTCTGTTTGCGAGCTGTTCTACCGCATGTGTTCTGCTGGCCTCGTCTCGGCTCGCGCAGTGTCTGTGAGATGTATTGTTCTCTAACTACAATCCCGGTTGCAAACTGTTCTATCGCATGTGATTGAACGTTCTATCTTGGTAGCCGCTTCTAGGCTTGTGCAGCATAACCTTGGTCACCTCCAACCGATCCGTGTAACATCCTATCTGCTAAACATTATTCAGTCAGTGTAATTGTAGACACCGGGTCCCGAGTTCGGCATAACATACATAAAAAAAGAGAGAAAAGAAAAAATGGCATTTGACTCGATAATTTCCTCTAAAAAATATATATGTATGTATGATTAATAATTAATTAGTTAATATTATTGCCGTGTGGAATGTTGCGACTTGTCGCTGCTAAGCTGTAGTGCTATCCGACTGTGGCTCGTTCGCAATCTTTTCTATTGCATTGTCCTGCTTGCCTCTGGTCGGCTTGCACGACGTCTGTGAGATGCGGTGTCCTCTAACCACAATCTCATTGCGATTTGTTCTATCGCGTGTGCCCCGCTGTCCTCGTCTCGGCATGCACGGTGCCTGATCTATTCCGCTAGCCTCATCTCGGCTTGCACGGTGTTAGGTGAAGTGTTGTCTAACTGCATCCTCTGTTGCGATCTGTTCTATCGGATGTCCCCCGCGAACCTCATCTTGGTCTGCACGGCGGCTGGTCTGTCCTGATAGCCTCGTCTCGTCCTGCATGGTGTCTGTGAGATATAGTGTTCTCTAACTACAATCCCGTTGTGAGATGCAGTGTTCTCTAACTGCAATCCTAGTTGCGATCTGTTCTACCGCTGGTGATCCGCTTGCCTCATCCCAGCCTGCACAGTGTCTGTGAGATGCAGTACTCTCTGACTACAACCTCTATTTGTGATCTGTTCTACCGTTGGTGCCCCGCTAACCTTGTCTCGGTCTGCACGGTGTGAGGGGCAGTGTCTCTAACTCCAACCTCTGTTGCGATCTGTTCTATTGCCGGTGATCCGCTAGCCTCGTCCCAACCTACACGGTTTCTGTGAAATGTAGTGTTCTCTAACTACAATCTCTGTTTGCGAGCTGTTCTACCGCATGTGTTCTGTTGGCCTCGTCTCGGCTCGCGCAGTGTCTGTGAGATGTAGTGTTCTCTAACTACAATCCCGGTTGCAAACTGTTCTATCGCATGTGATTGAACGTTCTATCTTGGTCGCCGCTTCTGGGCTTGCGCAGCATAACCTTGGTAACCTCTAACCGATCCGTGTAACATCCTATCTGCTAAACATTATTCGGTCAGTGTAATTGTAGACACCGGGTCCCGAGTTCGGCATAACATACATAAAAAAAGAGAGAAAAGAAAAAATGTCATTTGACTCGATAATTTCCTCTAAAAAATATATATGTATGTATGATTAAAAATTAATTAGTTAATTAATTAGTTAATATTATTAGTTAATTAATTAGTTAATATTATTGGGAAATTAAAGTGTATGTGAAATTAAAGATTATTTAGTTAATTAATTAGTTAAAATGTTGAGTGTTTAATTAATTGATATATGTGTTAGTTTAATTAAATTAAAATGTGTAATTATTTAAGTAAATTTAATTAATTAAAAAGTAAAAATGGAGGAATTATTGGAGGGAGTTGGTGACCGACCTAATCTAACCTATTTGGTGGGATAAAAAGAAAAGAAGAAGACCAAGAGAGGGAGGTCGGCTAAGCAAAGGAAAAGAAAGAAAAGAGTGAGCAAGAACAGGGAGAGGGCCGGCCAAAGGAAGAAGAAAGAAAGAATAAAAAAGAGAAAGAAAAAAAGAAAGAAAAGAGAGAGCAAGACCTGAGAGTAAAAGGGAGCCTAAACCAAAAGAGCACAGATAAAAGACGAAATAAAAAGAAGAAACAAATAAAAAGAGAAGGAGACCCAGGCCAATGGGAACAGAGACGACGGAAAGAAGAAGGGAGAAGAAAGAGAACGGGAGGAAGCGGGCTCATCGCCAGCTAGCCAAGGCGGTGCACCGCTGTACGTGCTCCGTCGCCGGACAGGGCGACTCCAGACGCACCAGATGGTGGCCGCCTGCCACCACTCGCCAGAGAAGAGGAAATCGGAGGAGAACGGCAAGACAAGCGCAGCGGCTTCGCACGCGATTTCCTGCTAATCGGCGCCGGCTTCCGGTGCGTGGACACCGCCGGTGAGACCCTGTGACGGTGATCTACACTGCGACGGTGGAGGTGTTGGCCACTGCCTCTCCGGCGAGCCTCCGGCGACCGGTAAACCTCCTTTCCCCTTTTTTATTTATTTATTTTTTCATTATTATTAGTATTGTTATTATTATTATAATAATATTATTATTACATTTATTTATTTTTATTTATTTATTATTCTGTTTTAATATTATTTTTATTATTTATTATTGTTATTTTTATATTTATTTTTATTATTATTATCATTATTATTATGCATTTATGTTTATTATCAATTATTTGTTATTATTAATATTATTTATTTTATATTATAACTATTATTGTAATTATTAGTTTATTATTATTGTTATATCATCGTTACCGTTATTATTATTATTCATTGTTATAAATATTATTATTTTATGTTTAATGCATTTCATAACCATTACTGTCATTAGTATATTATTATCTTTATTATTATGGTGATTGTGTAATTACTATCAGTATTATTATTATTTTGTCATGTTACTATTATTATTTTATGGTATCATTATTAGCATTATCATAATTGTCATTTGAGTCTTCTATTCACTAATCTTATTTTTACTACACCGAATTAACTCTCAATTTATTTCATTCGATTATTTATCCAATTAATTATTTATTTATTCATTTATTTATCATTTAATTTAATTTAATTCATTACTAACTAATATTATTTTCTGTCATGATTGTAACCTTGAGTGGTATACGGCTCGCCTAAGGAGCATGGTCGAGACAAATAGATTAGAATTTATTTATTATTTATTTTTGAAATATGTAATTATTATTTCATTTTCTCTTATTCGCTTGTGGTCTGTAATAATAATGGATTTTCGACCGCGTTAAAAAGAACCACCACACAAACGTTTTATACTAAATCGAATATTTGTTAACAAAACTGGACCAATGTCCTCTTTTTCGTACCAAACTAAAAGATTTAAAAAGATTTGAGAATTTATGCTTTTTTATAAAACAAGTAGTCGGGAACCAATGTTCCCGTCTAAATGAATAGCCCGATTTGTGTATGTTACATTTTAATCTTTCATATGTGTTTATTTATTATTTATTGGGGGATTGTTCTGTCCCATTTATTATCTAATTTATTTTTATTTTTTTAAGCAATTTATTTATTTATCGCTTTCAGCAATGGATAATTGCGCCTTAATTAAATTGCACCATGTGGAGAGAGAGCGAACTAATGAACTCAAAACTTAATTGTAAAATTAATCAAGGTAGAAATAGATGAGAAGTCCCGAACCCATTTATGTTCTTTGGGCTCAACGAGGCGAGAGGTCTATCCGAGCACTCATTGGAATAAGACCTCCAAGACCCCTCATGCGTCCCGCCAAATGACTCAATAAATCCTAGGCTCCAAGGGAGAGAGGTTCATCCTCCAAGACCCCTTTTGGTTTGCTCAAAATGGATACATGCGCTGTCTTAGGCTCTCCAAGGCGAGAGTAACTTTCCCAATGTTTTATTGGGTGGCGACTCTATGAAACCTCTTTGTTGCCCAAAATAGACGCACTTGCAATTTGTCGCAAGTTGTCAACGAATCTCACTTGCCCGATCGCCCTCAAGCGGGCGGTCAAGGGGCGCCCACGGGGTTCGGCGCGTGTCACAGTGGCGACTCCACTGGTGACGGATTCCAGACTTTGATTTGAAAATACCTTGATTAAAATTTATAATTAAGTTTTAGTTTATAAATTCGTTTTCTCTCAAATTTGCATTGCAGAGCCTTAGATTATGTTAGTTTGATCCCTCTATCAGCCTCGGTGCATTACCGAAGCACGACCCTATGTTCACTCAATGTAGAAAAGTGTTAAGGATAACCACCAGCCCAAGTCTCGTACCATATAGTATATCAAATGGTGACCCGATCGGTCGTTACGCTCGTGATGAGCTAGACCCGTCGGTAGGGACCATGCTTGGGTAGCCCTAAAGTAACACCACCCTTGACTAAAGCTCATGTAATGGCTATAGATACTTCCCTTAGGTGATATGAGCCGTAATACTGTGCCTGCTGTATGAATTATTTTATATTGGATAAACCCAAATAATCTGATTGGTCACCTAATCAAAGGCTTTCATGCCCCGGTAGGCCCATGTCAATTTATTTGGACTGCCTAAATACACAATGATCACAACTCATGCGCCTATGCATTAGTTAAGAGAGGTTATGCGGTTGGTTTTCCACTGTGCACCATGCGCGTCCATCGGGTTCCTTGTTAACCCATGGATGAAGCCCAGCTAAGACAGAGACCGTACGACCTCGTGTGTGGAGGCGATAAGGTTAGAAGGATTTATCTGCTTGCATGTGTTTGTGGATGATGCATTGCATATTCATGTTATTCATGCATAAATAAAATTTTTATCTCCTCATTATGTACGCATCATCTTCTATGCATAAAATTATTACATATACCTATTACCCTGTGTATAGTTTTTCACATGTCTCAATGTATCATTGTAATCTCTTTTAGACGTTATATATTATTTGTTGCACAATATGACCATGCATTGCGCATTATTCATGCATCATTCTAACCCTTTGCTTTTCAGCCACTATAGACCACGTGCTTGGGTGGTTTAGGGATTCCGGTAGTCGTTCGAAGAGCGGTCAGAGTTCACATTAATTGACAAAGAGTTAACATCCTCACTAGAGTGTCTAAAGGTATTAGGAATAGCTGACCCTTCACAATAGAATGAAGAGGCTCGTGCCCTGATTGCCCAAGAGATGGCTAGAAGGTTTGAAGAGCTGGAAGAAAGGTTATTGGTTGTCATTAAAGAAAGAATGGATGACATGGCATTGGTTCTCCAATCTCAGCTTATGGCAACAGTTATTAACCAAGTAAAGCCGGCCACGATCGAGAAGGCTCATACAGTGACGGCTCTAGTACCTCCTTTTCCTTTTAAGACCAGAGGTAATAGGTCACTTGATTTACCAGTTGAGGAAGGACGAAATAAAAGGCCTACTTTAGAACATGGCACTATGCACGAAGAGGATGAGGACCCTGCAGTTACTTATATTCTAGAAGGTGAAACCTCAGAAAGCCTCGACAATAGTAAGGTAAATGTCAAGGCTACAGAAGTTTTAGCCACTAGAGTAGCTCGATCCCACCTCACTGTCTTGGGTAAGCCATTGTCTTGGCACTTCACCCGTCTTGTTAAGAAAGGGAAGTTGCATCCCTTGCCAGCCGGGCCTGTCCCTAGTCAGGGAAAGCCTAAGCATAGAACAGACTGGTATTATGCGTATCACCAGTTCACTGGGCATAGAACAGACTATTGCCGTCCTCTAAGAGATCGCATCCAAGAACTGGTGCCAGACCTAAAAAAGGGAAAGACGGTAGGAACGCCAACGACGGAAGTGAGGCAAAGGCATTTTTCTAATTTGGGCAGATCATTGTCTTGGGTCCTTAAGAGGCTGATAAAGGAGGGGTATTGTAGCCATTGCCAGCTAGGCCTACTAGAAGCCAAGGATAGCCTGGTCATAAGGAAGATGAGTATTGTGCCTACCACCAGCACCCCAGGCATACTACAGATTATTGCAAAGCCTTAAGACACGTTATCCAAGATTTGATTGATTCCAACAAGATCTCTGACCTAGAGAAGCGGGAAGGAAGGAATAAGATGGACTAAGCGCCTAGGTGGAAAGGCAAAATGGTTTTCAAGGATGATGATAGACCATCGGCCGCGGTAGCTGTGTTGGCAGGAGCGAAAGTTGATTAGCTGTTTAGAATGCACTTTTTATTTTTGAACCATTTAGTAATTATATTTTGATTTCACTAATAAGATGAATGCTTTTGCTTACTTGTGTTACATCTCTTATGATTTCATTATGCATGATCATGGCTCATTTATATTTGATATTGCTTAATTGATGCCACTCAGTTTAATCTTAGAACTTTGGGGAATCTGAAGAAAATCTTGATAGCATCTATTATAACTCCTGAAGTGAGATTAAAATTTGAGAGAATGAAAACAAAATATGAAAAAGTCTTTGCCTGGACATATGAAGACATGCTAAGAGTCATCAACGGAATCTTTAAGCACATCATTCTAGATATCCCGATCATGGACCAGTCACACAGAAACTCGAAAGATTAAGGCCAAAAGAGGCAAAATAGTTTAAAGAAAGGAATCCACAAGCAGAATGAGGCCAAAATCCCAAGTCGAAGTTCCACGCCCGACTGGATTAACCAATGATGGTTCCAATGGTTAATAAGAGATGCGCGTATGTGTGAACTCTAGGATTTGAGCGAAGCTTGTTAAAAGGGAATGCTGTTTGAAAAAAAAAGCAAAAAAGAAAAAAAAGAAGAGGAAAAAAAAGAAGAAAGAAAAATAAAAGAAAAAATCAAATCAGCGTGTACATTGAAAATTCATCATAGTGGGGCAAGCTTTGTTCAAATCCCGTTGATCTACACATGCCCGTACTTTACCATTTTTCTTGACTTCTAAAAAGGAACACAAGGATTATATCAACTTGTAATGGATATAGGGTTGCTCAAACTTGGGAATAAACAACATGTGGTATGCCCTACAGCCCCAACGGGCAGGATCATGGTCTCCCACACCACACAACATTCAAGAACGGAAGGACAAGCTATGACTTGGGTTATGGAGTTGCTCTAGTAGCACGCAAGTCCTCTCTGTATTGCCCTCAAACCAATGGGGCAGGAGTGGCTGCTAACAAAGAGATCTTGGTCAAGATGGCTCGAAACTATAAGATGTGGCTGAAAAATTGCCTTTTGCACTTCAAACGCTGAAGAACCACCATCAGAACCTCCACAAGAGTCACGGGGGCAGGAGTCGTATGGGCAATCGACGTAAAGTTCAAATATTTAAGGACAGTCATGAGAGCCCAGATTCCAAAAGCCAGGCTGGGCATGGCAGCAGCAGCAGTAGTCAAACATGTTGGACAGAGATAAGTCATGAAATTATTACCACAGTTTGACCCATGAGAAAATACTCTGCTCGATCATCTGGGGAAGAAGCCAGAAAAAACCACAGAAAGAGAGAGATTTAATGAGACCAGATGTTCACATGAATGAGATAAATTTAGGACAATGCAAGAGGATTCCATCTACTCTTCAGAAATTGTTATCCGAGACAGCAGCAATGGACAACAATGAAGAATCGGTCAACGTTAATAAACCCATGAGGGTCCATGGCAAAATACTTAAAAATCGAAAGAAGAGAATAAAAGCCCCGCAGGTCGAAAATCGAAAAAAGGCGGCTTTGCTAAAATTAGGCGCCTCGTCAGGGTGAAAACTGAAAAAAAGGCATCCTGGGCAAAACTTAGAGGCTTGAGAGAAAATGTCCAATCACGAAAACCCGAGAGGGCTGATTGGAGACAGGAGTTTGATGCTTACAAGATCTACTCTGAGATTAGATGTAGTACGCATTTTGAATCAATGTTAGATAATGATCATGTGTAAAGAAATCATACTGAAATGTACACAATCTTTGCATATACTTGTGCTCATTATTTTCTAGTTCAGTTATAAAAAGAGAAACATCGTTCGTTGCCGAATGCATGAAATCTAAACGGCCACACTCAGCTATTACTCGCATCAACCAGATGCCTAGGTCGATGAGTTCTGTTGTAAACCGCAAGGCTAGTTTCCTACCTTTTCAATTCATGAAAGCAAGGAATAATCCCCGATGGATGACATAATAGTCTTCACCTACAGCTAGCCTAGAGGCTATGATGTATGGAGGTAGAAGCCGAAGCTGATGATCTACATTAGAAAGACAGGGATGCCTCACTTCATCATTAACCCCTTTGAACTATTAAGCACAATGGGTAGTAATGAAAAAGGCAGCCTCAGGAATCCCCAAAAAAAAAAAAAAGGAGAGAGAAAAAAAAGGGGAAAGGGCGTTAGAGATAAAAATCGTGATTGGCTCTCTAGGCAAAATTTAGGCCAAAGGGTAGGGCAAAAACCTGAGAACAGGCGGTCTGTCCTTAAAAAAATAAAAATGAAAAAAAAAAGCCGCTAGAGTGGGTTGGGTCCATTCCAGGCAAAAGTTAGGCACAGGATTATGTGAAAATCCCAAAAAGGGACGCATTTTCCGCCAAGAAAAGCTAGTGTGAAAATCCACAAGGGACACACTACCTTTAAAATAATGACTTTTGGAGCCTGAAACGATAAGGCGGCATTACATCAGATAACTTTCCCTTGGGCAGGTAGTACATAAAGCAGAACTTGATCCAAGGTCCTGGGGGCAAGACGCTCACCGACTGGGGGCAAAGATACGCACGAGTCAGTTCTATTCAAAAGGTTGGGTCAAAATTCCTAAAACCAAGACGTCGCCTTTCTAGGTCCTTCAGGGGGCATCAGAGCAGCTAAGCAGTACCCTCAACGAATCCCTTAACCACCTGGGATGTGGTCTATTTGTTTTTGCATATCACATTCATGTCACGTTCAGTCTTTTACACGTATAGATATGCACGTTCAGTCTTTTACACGTATAGATATGCACACATAGTTCTTGTACATTAATCCTTTGCATGTGTTTCTGTATATAGTTTTGTATGTACATTTCACACACATGATCCCATACACACACACAATCTATTGTATATGTTATTGTGTACATGATTCTGAGTGAAAAGTCCGAATAAACCTCATGAACAAGGATAGTCTAAAGGACGGATTAAGCTCAATATAAGTTGCCACTGTATCCAGCATAAAGTCAGGTGAATATGTACAAAGGTGGAATGTCCAACAAGGACAAGCTTATCCGGACACACCATGCTTGGAACAGCGAGGTAAGTTTCTGTACCATGAAATGTGTGCTTGTACACATCACACAATAATCAAGATGAAGTCCTTACGAGAGAAGAATCTCACGAACCCGCTCCTAAGAGGGAAAAGAGAAGGCCTATTCATGCACGCGATACCGGGAGCAAACAGGTAAGTTTCTCTGTCATAAGATGTACGCTCACACACCTCACACAATCCGAATTCAAATGAATATTGCATGCACATGATTCCACACACGTGCACAGTGTTTTGTATATGGTACATGGCTCAGATGAGGAGTCCGGATAGACCTCATGCTTAAAGATGATCCAAGAGTTGAGTTTAGCCTGACATTGTCATATTCATGCACGCCATGCCAGGAGCAAATAGATAAGTTTCCCTATCAAACGATGTACGCTCACACACATCAAACAAAGTGTACAAAGGCCAAATTCAAATGTACAAATTCTCAAAAAAATGCAAATATATGAAGAATACAAATTCTCAAACAAAAACAACACAAACAAAACAACAATACACAAAGAAAAGACATTTTCAAGGCCTTGAAAATCCAATATACTCTAAATACATCCAAAAATGTAAAGATCAAAAAGAAAACAAGGAAAAAAAAAAGAAAACAAAAACAAAATAGAAAGATCACCCGCCTGCAGGCAAACAACAAAATTTTCAATCTAATTTTTTCCTTTGAGCAAGCTCAAATCTTTTTTTCGCCCCGGAGGCTCAACATCAAATTCTTTAACCCTTTTGAGAAGTATGCAGGTCTTTTTAACAAGGAGGTTGCATTGGAGATGATAGAGGAATTGATATTTGGCATGTCACAGTCAGTGCAATCAAAAAATGGGGAGTGACCAGCTGTCCTTCAAGGGGGCACCCGTCTGACACCGGCCCCAACAGGTATGTACCGCCACAAGTATGTGTATTTTATATGCCCTGTACGTTTGCTCTTCCCTTGTTGTAGTAAAAAAGGAAGAGGTCCAGGATAAGCGCCAACAAAGAAAGCGACGAATAGTTCACCATACCGACCTAAGAATGGTCGACAGATCAGATATTATACTCGCCGAATGGGGGTTAACAGATCAGACATTATACCTAGCCTGATGGGGGTTAGAAGATCAGATAATGCATTAGCCAGATGAGGGTTAGTAGATCAGAATATTGTATTGACCAGATGGTGGTTAGCAGATATTACACTGGCCGAATAGTGGTTAACAGATAGGATGTATAAGCCCAGAAGCGGGTAACAAGACAGAATGTTCAATCACATGCAATAGAACAGATCGCGACAGAGGATGGAGTTAGAGAAACTACACCTCACATCGTGCAGGCTGAGACGAGGCTAGCGGTACAGACCAGCCACCGTGCAGACCAAGATAAGGTTAGCGGGGCGCCAAGAACTAATCACGACAGAGGATGAAGTTAGAGACACTTCACCTCACACCGTACAGGTCGAGACGAGGCTAGCGGTACAGGCCAGCCACCGTGCAGACCGAGACGAACTTAGCGGGCACCAGCAATAGAATAGATCGCAACAGAGGATGGAGTTAGAGACACTTCACCTCACACACCGTGCATGCCAATATAAGGCTAGCGCGTACATACCAGCCACCGTGCAGGCCGAGATGAGGTTAGCGGGGCGCCAGCGATAGAACAAATCGCAAATAGATGCTGTAGTCAGAGAGTACTACGTCTCACAAACTCCGTGCAGGCTGAGACGAGGCTAGCGGAACAATCGTGGTAAAATAAGCAACAAATTGAGTTTGTAGTTAGAGAGTACTTACATCTCCCAAAGCTGCATGAAGCCGAGACGAGGCCAGCAGAAATAGGTCGAGACGAGACCGGTAAGGGCGCATGTACCAGCGCCAACAAGGTAAGATCCATCTCAGGTTTGCAATTCTCTCCTTCTTTTCTAAATTTTCACTCACCTAGGTGTCTAGGCACGAGCTTCTCCAAAATTGGGGGCAACTGTAGACACCGGGTCCCGAGTCCGGCATAACATACATAAAAAAAGAGAGAAAAGAAAAAATGGCATTTGACTCCTTGATAATTTCCTCTAAAAAATATATATGTATGTATGATTAAAAATTAATTAGTTAATATTATTAGTTAATTAATTAGTTAATATTATTGGGAAATTAAAGTGTATGTGAAATTAAAGATTATTTAGTTAAGTAATTAGTTAAAATGTAGAGTGTTTAATTAATTGATATATGTGTTAGTTTAAGTAAATTAAAATGTGTAATTATTTAAGTAAATTTAATTAATTAAAAAAGTAAAAATGGAGGAATTATGGAGGGAGTGGTGACCGACCTAATCTAACCTATTTGGTGGATAAAAAGAAAAGAAGAAGACCAAGAGAGGGAGGTCGGCTAAGCAAAGGAAAAGAAAGAAAAGAGTGAGCAAGAACAGGGAGAGGGCCGGCCAAAGGAAGAAGAAAGAAAGAATAAAAAAGAGAAAGAAAAAAAGGAAGAAAAGAGAGAGCAAGACCTGAGAGTAAAAGGGAGCCTAAACCAAAAGAGCACAGACAAAAGACAAAATAAAAAGAAGAACAAATAAAAAGAGAAGGAGACCCAGGCCAATGGGAACAGAGACGACGGAAAGAAGAAGGAAGAAGAAATAGAAAGGGAGGAAGCGGGCTCATCGCCGGTCAGCCATGGCGGTGCACCGCTGCACGCGCTCCATCGCCGGACAGGGCGACTCCAGACGCACCCGGTGGTGGCCGCCCGCCACCACCACTCGCCGGAGAAGAGGAAATTAGAGGAGAACGGCGAGACAAGGGCAGCGGCTTCGCACGCGATTTCTGGCTAATCGGCGCCGGCTTCCGGCACGTGGACATTGCCGGTGAGACCCTGTGACGGCGATCTACACTAGGACGATGGAGGTGTTGGCCACTGCCTTTCTGGCGAGCCTCCGGTGACCGGTAAACCCTCCTTTCCCCTTTTTTATTTATTTATTTTTTCATTATTATTAATATTATTATTATTATTATTATTATAATATTATTATTACATTTATTTTTATTTATTTATTATTCTGTTATTTTTATTATTGTTATTTTTATATTTATTTTTATTATTATTATCATTATTATTATGCATTTATGTTTATTATCAATTATTTGTTATTATTAATATTATTTATTTTATATATAACTATTATTAATTATTAGTTTATTATTATTGTCATATCATCGTTACCGTTATTATTATTATTCATTGTAATAAATATTATTATTTTATGTTTAATGCAGTTCATAACCATTACTGTCATTAGTATATTATTATCTTTATTATTATGGTAATTATGTAATTAATATCAGTATTATTATTATTTTGTCATGTTACTATTATTATTTTATGGTATCATTATTAGCATTATCATAATTGTCATTTGAGTCTTATATTCACTAATCTTATTTTTATTACACCGAATTAACTCTCAATTTATTTCATTCGATTATTTATCCAATTAATTATTTATTTATTCATTTATTTATCATTTAATTTAATTTAATTCATTACTAACTAATATTATTTTCTGTCATGATTGTAACCTTGAGTGGCATACGGCTCGCCCAAAGAGCGTGGTCGAGACAAATAGATTAGAATTTATTTATTATTTATTTTGAAATATATAATTATTATTTCATTTTCTTTTATTCGCTTGTGGTCTGTAATAATAAAGGATTTTCGACCGCGTTAAAAAAAACCACGACATAAATGTTTTATACTAAATCGAATATTTGTTAACAAAACTGGACGAATGTCCTCGTTTTCGTACCAAACTAAAAGATTTAAACCGATTTGAGAATTTTATGTTTTTTTGTAAAACAAGTAGTCGGGAACCAATGTTCCCGTCTAAATGAATAGCCCGATTTGTGTATGTTACATTTTAATCTTTCGTATGTGTTTATTTATTATTTATTGGGGGATTGTTCTGTCCCATTTGTTATCTAATTTATTTTTATTTTTTTAAGCAATTTATTTATTTATCGCTTTCAGCAATGGATAATTGCGCCTTAATTAAATTGCACTGTGTGGAGAGAGAGCGAACTAATGAACTCAAAACTTAATTGTAAAATTAATTAAGGTAGAAATAGATGAGAAGTCTCGAACCCATTTCTGGTCTTGGGCTCAACGAGGCGTGAGGTCTATCCGATCACTCATTGGAATAAGACCTCCAAGACCCCTCATGCATCCCGCCAAATGACTCAATAAATCCTAGGCTCCAAGGGAGAGAGGTTCATCCTCCAAGACCCCTTTGGTTTGCTCAAAATGGATACATGCGCTGTCTTAGGCTCTCCGAGGCGAGAGTAACTTCTCAATGTTTTATTGGGTGGCGACTCCATGAAACCTCTTTGTTGCCCAAAATAGACGCACTTGCAATTCGTCGCAAGTTGTCAACGAATCTCACTTGCCCGATCGCCCTCAAGCGGGCGTTCAAGGGGCGCCCAAGGGGTTCGGCACACGTCATAGTGGCGACTCCATTGGGGACGGATTCGAGACTTTGATTTGACAATACCTTGATTAAAATGTATAATTAAGTTTTAGTTTATAAATTCGCTTTCTCTCAAATTTGCATTGCATCCCATTAGAACCTTAGATTATGTTAGTTTGATCCCTCTATCAGCCCCGGTGCATTCCCGAAGCACGACCCTATTTTCACTCAATGTAGGGAAGTTTAAGGATAACCACCAGCCCAAGTCTTGTACCATATGGTATATCAAATGGTGACTCGATCAGTCGTTACGCTCGTGATGAGCTAGACCCGTCGGTAGGGACCATGCTTGGGTAGCCCTAAAGTAACACCACCCTTGACTAAAGCTCATGTAATGGCCATAGATACTTCCCTTAGGTGATATGAGCCGCAATACCGTGCCTGCTATATGAATCATTTTGTATTGGACAAACCCAAATCCACAATGATCACAACTTATGCGCCTGTGCATTAGTTAAGAAAGGTTATGCTGCCCGGTTTTCCACTGTGCACCATACGCATCCATCGGGTTCCTTGTTAACCCATGGATCAAGCCCACCTAAGACAGAGACCGCATGACCTCATGTGTGGGGGCGATAAGGTTGGAAGGATCTATCTGCTTGCATGTGTTTGTGGATGATGCATTGAATATTCATGTTATTCATGCATAAATAAAATTTTATCTCCTCCCTATGTATGCATCATCTTCTGTGCATAAAATTATTACATGTACCTATTACCCTGTGTATAGTTTTTCACATGTCTCAATGTATCATTGTAATCTCTTTTAGACGTTATATATTATTTGTTGCACAACATGACCATGCATTGCACATTATTCATGCATCATTCTAACCCTTTGCTTTTCAGCCACTGTAGACCACGTGCTTGGGTGGTTTAGGATTCCAGTAGTCGTTCGAAGAGCGATCAGAGTTCACATTGATTGACAAAGAGTTAACATCCTCACTAGAGTGTCTAAAGGTATTAGGAATGGCTGACCCTTTCACAAAAGAATGAAGAGGCTCATGCCCTAATTGCCCAAGAGATGGCTAGAAGGTTTGAAGAGCTGGAAGAAAGGTTATTGGTTGTCATTAAAGAAAGAATGGATGCCGTGGCATTGGTTCTCCAATCTCAACTTATGGCAACAGCTATTAACCAAGTAAAGCCGGCCACGATTGAGAAAGCTCACACAGTGACCGCTCTAGTACCTCCTTTTCCTTCTAAGACCAGAGGTAATAGGTCACTTGATTTACCAGTTGAGCAAGGACAAAATAGAAGGCCTACTTTAGAATATGGCACTATGCCGAAGAGGATATGGACCCTGCAGTCACTTATATTCTAGAAGGTGAAACCTCAGCAAGCCTCGACAACAATAAGGTAAATGTTAAGGCTACAGAAGTTTCAGCCACTGGAGTAGCTCGATCCCACCTCACTGTATTGGGTAAGCCATTGTCTTGGCACTTCACCTGTCTTGTTAAGAAAGGGAAGTTGCATCCCTAAGTCAGGGAAAGCCTAAGCACAGAACAGACTGGTATTGTGCGTATCACCAGTACACTGGGCATAGAATAGACTACTGCCGTCCTCTAAGAGATCGCATCCAAGAACTGGTGCCAGACCCAAAAAAGGGAAAGACGGTAGCAACGCCAACGACGGAAGTGAGGCAAAGGCATTTTTCTAATTTGGGCAGATCATTATCTTGGGTCCTTAAGAGGCTGATAAAGGAGGGGGTATTGCAGCCATTGCCAGCTAGGCCTGCTAGAAGCCAAGGATATCCTGGTCATAAGGAAGATGAGTATTGTGCCTACCACCAGCACACCGGGCATACTACAGATTATTACAAAGCCTTAAGACACGTTATCCAAGATTTGATTGATTCCAACAAGATCTCTGACCCAAAGAAGTGGGAAGGAAGGAATAAGATGGACTAAGCACCTAGGTGGAAAGGAAAAATGGTTTTCAAGGATGATGATAGACCATCGGCCGCGGTAGCTGTGTTGGCAGGAGCGGAAGTTGATTAGCTATTTAGAATGCTGTTTTTATTTTTGAACTATTTAGTAATGACATTTTGATTTCACTAATAAGATGAATGCTTTTGCTTACTTGTGTTACATCTCTTATGATTTCATTATGCATGATCATGGCTCATTAATATTTGATATTGGCTTAATTGATGCCACTCAGTTTAATCTCAGAACTTTGGGGAATCTGAAGAAAATCTTGATAGCATCTATTAGAACTCTTGAAGTGAGATTAAAATTTGAGAGAATGAAAACAAAATATGAAAAAGTCTTTGCCTGGACATATGAAGACATGCTAAGAGTCATCAACGAAATCTTCAAGCACATCATTCCAGATATCCCGATCATGGACCAGTCACACAGAAACTCAAAAGATTAAAGCCAAAAGAGGCAAAACAGGTTAAAGAATGGAATCCACAAGCACGAATAAGGCCAAAATCCCTAGTCAAAGTTCCACGCCCGACTGGATTAACCAATGATGGTTCCAATGGTTAAGAAGTGATGCGCGTATGTGTGAACTCCAGGATTTGAGCGAAGCTTGTTAAAAGGGAATGTTGTTTGAAAAAAAGCAAAAAAGAAAAAAAAAAGAGGAAAAAAAAGAGGAAAGAAAAATAAAAGAAAAAATCAAATCAGCGTGTACATTGAAAATTCATCATAGGGGGGCAAGCTTTGTTCAAATCCCGTTTATCTACACATGCCCGTACTTTACCATTTTTCTTGAATTCTAAAAAGGAACACAAGGATTATATCAACTTATAATGGATATAAGTTGCTTGAACTTGGGAATAAACAACATATGGTATGCCCTACAGCCCCAACGGGCAGGATCATGGTCTCCCACACCACACAACATTCAAGAACGGAAGGACGAGCTATGACTTGGGCCATGGAGTTGCTCTAGTAGCACACAAGTCCTCTTTATAGTGCCCTCAAACCAATGGGGCAGGAGTGGCTGCTAACAAGGAGATCTTGGTCAAGATGGCTCGAAACTATAAGATGTGGCTGAAAAATTGCCTTTTGCACTTCAAACGCTGAAGAACCACCATCAGAACCTCCACAAGAGTCACGGGGGCAGGAGTCGTATGGTCAATCGACGTAAAGTTCAAATCTTTAAGGATAGTCATGAGAGCCCAAATTCTAAAAGCCAGCTGGGCATGGCAGTAGCAGCAGTAGTCAAACATGTTGGACAGAGACAAGTCATGAAATTATTACCATAGTTTGACCCATGAGAAAATACTCTGCTCGATCATCCGGGGAGGAAGCCAGAAAACAACCACAGAAAGAGAGAGATTTAATGAGACTAGATGTTCACATGAATGAGACAAATTTAGGACAATGCAATAGGATTCCATCTGCTCTTCAGAAGTTGTTATCCGAGACAGCAGCAATGGACAACACTGAAGAATCGATCAACGTTAATAAACCCATGAGGGTCTATGGCAAAAGACTTAAAAATCAAAAGAAGAGAATAAAAGCCCCGTAGGTTGAAAATCGAAAAAAGGCGGCTTTGCTAAAATTAGGTGCTTCGTCAGGGTGAAAACCGATAAAAAGGCATCCTGGGCAAAATTAGAGGCTTGAGAGAAAACGTCCAATCACGAAAATCGAGAGGGCTGATTGGAGACAGGAGTTTGATGCTTATAAGATCTACTCTGAGATTAGATGTAGTATGCATTTTGAATCAATGTTAGATAATGATCATGTGTAAAGAAATCATACTGAAATGTACACAATCTTTGCATATACTTGTGCTCATTATTTTCTAGTTCGGTTATAAAAAGAGAAACATCGTTCGTTGCCGAATGCATGAAATCTAAACGGCCACACTCAGCTATTACTCGCATCATCCAGATGCCTAGGTCGATGAGTTTTATTTTAAATCGCAAGGCTAGTTACCTACCTTTTCAATTCATGAAAGCAAGGAATAATCCCCAATGGATGACATAATAGTCTTCACCTGTAGCTAGCCTAGAGGCTATAATTTATGGAGGTAGAAGCCGAAGCTGATGATCCACATTAGAATGTCAGGGATGCCTCACTTCATCATTAATCCCTTTAAACTATCAAGCACAATGGGTAGTAATGAAAAAGGCAGCCTTATGAATCCCAAAAAAAAAAGAGAGAGAAAAAAAAGGGGAAAGGCCGTTAGAGATGAAAACCGTGATTGGCTCTCTCAGCAAAATTTAGGCCAAAGGGCAGGGCGAAAACCTGAGAACAGGCGGTCTATCCTTCAGAAAAAAAAAAAAAAAAAAGCCGCTGGAGTGGGTTGGGTCCATTCCAGGCAAAAGTTAGGCACAGGATTATGTGAAAATCCCAAAAAGGGACGCATTTTTTGCCACGAAAAGCTAGTGTGAAAATCCACAAGGGACACACTACCTTTAAAATAATGACTTTTGGAGCCTGAAGCGATAAGGCGGCATTACATTAGATAACTTTCCTTTGGGCAGGTAGTACATGAAGCAGAACTTGATCCAGGGTCCTGGGGGCAAGACGCTCACTGACTGGGGGCAAAGATGCACACGAGTCAGTTCTATTCAAAAGGTTGGGTCAAAATTCCTAAAACCAAGACAACGCCTTTCTAGGTCCTTCAGGGGGCATCAGAGCAGCCGAGCAGTACCCTCAATGAATCCCTTAACCACCTGGGATGTGGTCTATTGGTTTTTGCATATCACATGCATGTCACGTGCATTCAATCTTTTACACGTATAGATATGCACACATAGTTCTTGTACATTAATCCTTTGCATGTGTTTCTGTATATAGTTTTGTATGTACAATTCACACACATGATCCCATACACACACACAATCTATTGTATATGTTATTGTGTACATGATTCTGAGTGAAAAGTCCGAATAGACCTCATGAACAAGGATAGTCTAAAGGACGGATTAAGCTCAACATAAGTTGCCACTGTATCCAGCATAAAGTCAGGTGAATATGTACAGAGGTGGAATGTCCAACAAGGACAAGCTTATCCGGACACACCATGCCTGGAACAGCGAGGTAAGTTTCTGTACCATGAGATATGTGCTTGTACACATCACACAATAATCAAGATGAAGTCCTTACGAGAGAAGAATCTCACAGACCCGCTCCCAAGAGGGAAAAGAGCAGGCCTATTCATGCACGCCATGCCGGGAGCAAATAGGTAAGTTTCTCTATCATAAGATGTACGCTCACACACCTCACACAATCCGAATTCAAATGAATATTGCATGCACATGATTCCACACACGTGCACAGTGTTTTGTATATGGTACATGGCTCAGATGAGGAGTCCGGATAGACCTCATGCTTAAAGATGATCCAAGAGTTGAGTTTAGCTTGACATTGTCAGATTCATGCACGCCATGCCGGGAGCAAACAGATAAGTTTCCCTATCAGACGATGTACGCTCACACACATCACACAAAGTGTACAAAAGCCAAATTCAAATGTACAAATTCTCAAAAAAAATGCAAATATATGAAGAATACAAATTCTCAAACAAAAACAACACAAACAAAACAACAAGACACAAAGAAAAGGCATTTTCAAGGCCTTAAAAATCCAATATACTCTAAATACATCCAAAAATGTAATGATCAAAAACAAAACAAGGAAAAACAAAAACAAAAATGAAAACAAAATAGAAAGATCACCCGCCTGCAGGCAAACAACAAAATTTTCAATCTAATTTTTTCCTTTGAGAAAGCTCAAATCTTTTTTTCGCCCCGGAGGCTCAACATCAAATTCTCTCACCGTCTTAAGAAGTATGCAGGTCTTTTTAACAAGGAGGCTGCATTGGAGATGATAGAGGAATTGATATTTGGCATGTCACAGTCAGTGCAATCAAAAAATGGGGAGCGACCAACTGTCCTTCAAGGGGGCACCCGTCTGACACGGGCCCCAACAGGTATGTACCGCCACAAGTATGTGTCTTTTATATGCCCTGTACATTTGCTGTTCCCTTGTTGTAGTAAAAAAGAAGAGGTCCAGGATAAGCGCCAACAAGAAAGCGACGAATAGTTCACCATACCGACCTAAGAATGGTCGACAGATTAGATATTATACTCGCCGGATGGGGGTTAGCAGATCAGACATTATACTAGCCTGATGGGGGTTAGCAGATCAGACAATGCATTAGCCAGATGAGGGTTAGTAGATCAGAATATTGTATTAACCAGATGGTGGTTAGCAGATATTACACTGGCCGAATAATGGTTAACAAATAGGATGTACAAGCCCAGAAGCGGCTACCAAGACAGAATGTTCAATCACACGCGATAGAACAGATCGTGACAGAGGATGGAGTTAGAGAAACTACACCTCACACCATGCAGGCCGAGATGAGGCTAGCGGTACAGACCAGCCACCGTCCAGACAGAGATAAGGTTAGTGGGGCGCCAGCGATAGAACAGATCACGACAGAGGATGGAGTTAGAGACACTTCACCTCACATCGTGCAAGCCGAGACGAGGCTAGCGATATAGGCCAGCCACCGTGCAGACCGAGACGAGGTTAGTGGGGCACCAGCGATAGAACAAATCGCAAATAGAGGCTGTAGTCAGAGAGTACTACGTCTCACAAACTCCGTGTAGGCTGAGACGAGGCTAGCGGAACAATCATCGTAAAACAAGCCACAAATTGAGTGTGTAGTCAGAGAGTACTACATCTCCCAAAGCTGTATGAGCCGAGATGAGGCCAGCAGAGACAGGTCGAGACGAGACCGGTAAGGGCATATGTACCAGCGCCAACAAGGTAAGGTCCGCCTCAGGTTTGCAATTCTCTCATTCTTTTCTAAATTTTGGCTCACCTAGGTGTCTAGGCACTAGCTTCTCCAAAATTGGGGGCAATTGTAGGCACCGGGTCCCGAGTCCGGCATAACATACGTAAAAAAAGAGAGAAAAAAAAAATGGCATTTGACTCCTTGATAATTTCCTCTAAAAAATATATATGTATGTATGATTTAAAATTAATAAGTTAATTAATTAGTTAATATTATTAGTTAATTAATTAGTTAATATTATTGGGAAATTAAAGTGTATGTGAAATTAAAGATTATTTAGTTAATTAATTAGTTAAAATGTAGAGTACTTAATTAATTGATATATGTGTTAGTTTAAGTAAATTAAAATGTGTAATTATTTAAGTAAATTTAATTAATTAAAAAGTAAAAATGGAGGAATTATTGGAGGGAGTTGGCGACCGACCTAATCTAACCTATTTGGTGGGATAAAAAGAAAAGAAGAAGACCAAGAGAGGGAGGTCGGCTAAGCAAAGGAAAAGAAAGAAAAGAGTGAGCAAGAACAGGGAGAGGACCGACCAAAGGAAGAAGAAAGAAAGAATAAAAAAGAGAAAGAAAAAAAGAAAGAAAAGAGAGAGCAAGACCTGAGAGTAAAAGGGAGCCTAAACCAAAAGAGCACAGATAAAAGACGAAATAAAAAGAAGAAACAAATAAAAAGAGAAGGAGACCCAGGCCAACGGGAACAGAGACGATGGAAAGAAGAAGGGAGAAGAAAGAGAAAGGGAGGAAGCGGGCTCATCGCCGGCCAGCCAAGGCAGTGCACCGCTGCACGCGCTCCGTCGCCGGACAGGGCGACTCCAGACGTACCCGATGGTGGCCGCCCGCCACCACCACTCGCCGGAGAAGAGGAAATCGAAGGAGAACGGTGAGACAAGGTTAGTGGCTTCGCACGCGATTTTCGGCTAATCGGCGCCGGCTTCCGGCGCGTGGACACTGCCGGTGAGACCCTGTGATGGCGATCTACACTGGGACGGTGGAGGTGTTGGCCACTGCCTCTCCGGCGACCGATAAACCCCATTTTCCCTTTTTATTTATTTATTTTTTCATTATTCTTAATATTATTATTATTATTATTATAATATTATTATTACATTTATTTTTATTTATTTATTATTCTGTTTTAATATTAATTTTATTATTTATTATTATTATTTTTATATTTATTTTTATTATTATTATTATTATCATTATTATGATGCATTTATGTTTATTATCAATTATTTGTTATTATTAATATTATTTATTTTATATTATAACTATTATTGTAATTATTAGTTTATTATTATTGTCATATCATCGTTACCGTTATTATTATTATTCATTGTTATAAATATTATTATTTTATGTTTAATGCATTTCATAATCATTACTGTCATTAGTATATTATTATCTTTATTATTATGGTGATTGTGTAATTACTATCAGTATTATTATTATTTTGTCATGTTACTATTATTATTTTATGGTATCATTATTAGCATTATCATAATTGTCATTTGAGTCTTATATTCACTAATCTTATTTTTACTACACCGAATTAACTCTCAATTTATTTCATTCGATTATTTATCCAATTAATTAATTATTTATTCATTTATTTATCATTTAATTTAATTTAATTCATTACTAACTAATATTATTTTCTGTCATGATTGTAACCTTGAGTGGTATACGGCTCGCCCAAGGAGCGTGGTCGAGACAAATAGATTAGAATTTATTTATTATTTATTTTTGAAATATGTAATTATTATTTCATTTTCTTTTATTCGCTTGTGGTCTGTAATAATAAAGGATTTTTGACCGCTTTAAAAAGAAACACGACACAAATGTTTTATACTAAATCGAATATTTGTTAACAAAACTGGACCAATGTCCTCGTTTTCGTACCAAACTAAAAGATTTAAACCGATTTGAGAATTTTATGCTTTTTTATAAAACAAGTAGTCGGGAACCAATGTTCCCGTCTAAATGAATAGCCCGATTTGTGTATGTTACATTTTAATCTTTCGTATGTGTTTATTTATTATTTATTGAGGGATTGTTCTGTCCCATTTGTTATCTAATTTATTTTTATATTTTTAGGCAATTTATTTATTTATCGCTTTTAGCAATGGATAATTGCGCCTTAATTAAGCTGCACCGTGTGGAGAGAGAGCGAACTAATGAACTCAAAACTTAATTGTAAAATTAATCAAGGTAGAAATAGATGAGAAGTCCCGAACACATTTCTGGTCTTTGGGCTCAACGAGGCGAGGGGTCTATCCGATCACTCATTAGAATAAGACCTCCAAGACCCCTTATGCGTCTCGCCAAATGACTCAATAAATCCTAGGCTCCAAGGGAGAGAGGTTCGTCCTCTAAGACCCCTTTTGGTTTGCCCAAAATGGATACATGTGCTATCTTAGGCTGTCCGAGGCGAGAGTAACTTTCCCAATGTTTTACTGGGTGGCTACTCCATGAAACCTCTTTGTTGCCCAAAATAGACGCACTTGCAATTCGTCGCAAGTTGTCAACGAATCTCACTTGCCCGATAGCCCTCAAGCGGGGGGTCAAGGGGCGCTCACGGGGTTCGGCGCGCATCACAATAATATCTGATCTGCTAACCCCCATCCGGTCAGTATAATATCTATTCTGCTAACCACCATCTGGTCAATACAATATCTTATCTGGTAACCCCCATCTGGTCAGTACAATATTTTGATCTGCTAACCCCCATCCGGCTAGTGCATTATCTGACTGCTAACCCTCATCCGGCTAGTGCATTATCTGATCTGCTAACCCCCATCCGGCTAGTGCAATGTCTGATTTGCTAACCCCCATCAGGCTAGTGCAATGTCTGATCTGCTAACCCCCTTTCGGCTAGTGCAATGTCTGATCTGCTAACCCCCATCCGGCTAGTGCAATGTCTGATCTGCTAACCCCCATCCTGCTAGTACAATGTCCGATCTACAAACCCCCATCCAGCTAGTGCAATGTCTGATCTGCTAACCCCCATCCGGCTAGTATATTATCTGATCTGTCGACCATCCTTAGGTCGGTATGGTGAACCATTTGTCACTTTTTTTACTGGTGCTTATCCTGGACCTCTTCTTTTTTACTACAACAAGGGAAAAGCAAATGTACAGGGCATATAAAAGACGCATACCTATGGCCATACATACCTGTTAGGGCCGATGTCAGAGTGTGCCCCCGAAGGACGGTTGGTTATTCCCCATTTTCTTGATTGCACTGATTGTGACATGACAGATATCGATTCCTCTTTCATCTCTAATGCAGCCTCCTTATTGAAAAGACCTTCATACTTCTGAAGAGGGTGAGAGAATTTGATGCTGAGCCTCCGGGGTGGAAAAAATATTTGAGCTTTCTCAAAGAAAAAATTAGATTTGAAATTTTGTTGTTTGTCTGCAGGCGGGTGATTTTTCTATTTTATTTTCGTTTTTGTTTCTGTTTTTTCCTTGTTTTATTTTTAATCTTTACATTTTGAATGTATTTACAGTATATGGGATTTTCAAGGCCTTGAAAATGTCTTCTTCTTTTTGTTTTGTTTTGTTTTATTTGAGAATTTGCATTTTTTGATGTGAGAGTTTGTATTCTTTGTATATTTGCATTTGTTTGAGAATTTGTACATTTGAATTTGGCTTTGATACACTTACTATGTGCTATGTGTGAGCGTATATCTTATTACATAGAAACTTACCTGATTGCCCCCGACATGGCGTGCATGAATCTGACAATGTTAAGGTGAACTCATCTCTTGGATCATCTTTAAGCATGAGGTCTATTTGGACCCTTCATCTGAGCCATGTACGTATACAAAACACTGTGCACATGTGTGGAATTATGTGTGTGCAATATACATACATTTGAATTCGGATTGTGTGATGTGTGTGAGCGTACATCTTATGACAGAGAAACTTACCTGTTTGCTCCTGGCATGGTGTGCATGGAAAGGCTTATTCTTTTCCCTCTTGGGAGAAGGTCCTTGAGTTTCTTCCCTCGTGAGGACTTCATCTTGGCTATTGTGTGATGTGTACAAGCATACATCTTACGGTAGAGAAACTTACCTTGTTGCTCCTGACATGGTGTGTATGAGTCGGCTTGCTCTCTTAAATGTCTTTTTAGGAGCAGGTCCTTGAGATTCCATTCTAGTGAGGACTTCATCTTGACTTGATTGTTCGGCATGGATGAACGCCAATATAGAGCTGAAATTGTACCTCAGCCCATTTTTACATTTGATTGCCTCCGATTAAAGTATGTGTGGATAGTTCGACTTCTCAAAGGATCTTCTTTTCTATGGATTTGCGGGATTTCGAATTACCCTTAGCATGGCGTGTCATGAATAGGTTTGTTCTTCTGGGCATTCCACCTCTGTACGTATACACCTGATTTTATACTGGATACTGTGCCGATAATGTTGATATGAATCTGTCCTTTGGACCGTCTTTGCTCATGAGGTCTACTCGGACCTTTCCTTTTGAATCATGTACATAACAACATATACAATAGACTGTGTGTGTGTATGGAATCATGGGTGTGAAATATACATACAAAACTATATATAAGAAACACATGCAAAGGATTAATGTACAAGAATTGTGTGTGCATATCTATACGTGTAAAAGATTAAATGCACGTGATATGCATGTGATATGTAAAAATGAATAGACCACATCCCAAGTGGTTAAGGGATTCATTGAGGGTAGTGCTCGGCTGCCCACATTGTCTGATGCTCTCGAAAAGCATTGTCTTGGTTTTACGGACTCTGACCCATAATCTTTTCAATGAGAACTGACTCGTACGTATCTTTGCCCCTCGGTCAATGAGCATTTTTACCTCAGGACTCTGAATCAAGTTCTGCCTAAAGGAAAGTCATTCGGAGTAATGCCGCCTTATCGCTCCAGGCATCAAAAGTCATTGTTTTAAAGGTAGTGTGTCCCTTGTGGATTTTCACACTAGCTTTTCTTAACAGGAAATGCGTCCTTTTAAGGATTTTCACATAACCCTATGCCTAATTTTTGCCTGGAATGGACCCAACCCACTAAAGCAGCTTTTATTCATTTTCATTTTTTGAAGGACAGACTGCCTGTTCCCAGGTTTTCACCCTACCCTTTGGCCTAACTTTTGCTTAGAGCGCCAATCACGGTTTTTATCTCTAACGGCCCTTTTTTTTATTTTTTTTAAGACTCTCTTGCCTTTCAGGTACGGCTGCAAGAAAAGTTGAAGCTACTATTAAAGCCCCTTCCTAGGGTAATCAATAGTTATTCTCTGAGGTATTTCTCTCTAGGCATCAGTTGCATTCCATGGCCTCCCTTGATGAATGAGTTACTAGATTGGGTGAGGTAGCAGATGAGGATCGGGTTCCTTAAGGCTTCATGAGGCTGCCTTTTACCTTACTACCCATTGTGCTCAATAGTTCAGAGGGATTAATGAGGCATCTCTATCTTTCTAAGGTGGACCTTTATCTTCGGCTATTACCTCCGAACATCACGGCCTCTAGGCGATCTATCGGCGAAGACTATTATACCATCTGTCGAGCGTTGTTCCTTCACTCCCACTAATGCATTCAAGAGGTAGGTGTTTAGTCCCGCAATCAATACTAGACCTCATCGGCTTAGACATTTGGATGGTGAGAGCAGGAGCAGAGTGTACTTATTTAGATTTCATGCATTCAGCAATGAACAACATTTCTCTTTTTATAAATGAACTAGAAAATAATGAACACGTGTATTTGCAAAGATTGTGTACATTTCAGTATGATTTCCCTATACATGATCATTATCTAACATCGATTCAAAATGCATAACTACATCTAATTTCAGAGTAGATCTTATAAGCATCAAACTCCTGTCTCCAATCAGCCCTATCGGGTTTTCTTGATTGGATATTTTCTCTTAAGCCTCTAATTTTTGCCTAGGATGCCTTTTCTCGATTTTCACCCTGACGAGGCGCCCATTTTTAGCAAGGCTGCCTTTTTTCGGTTTTCGACCCGCTGGGCTTTTATTCTCTTCTTTTAATTTTTATGTCTTTAGCCATGGACCCTCTTGAGTTCGTCGACGTTGATCGGTTCTTGAAGTCATCTTCATTGCTGTCTGTTGCTGCTATTTCGGATAATAATTTCTTAAGAACAAGGGGATCCTCTCACTTCGGCCTGGACTTGCCTCATTTGTATGGAACATTTGAACTTGTTTGTTTAAGGGCTAAGCCTTTCTTCTTCAATGGTTGCTTCCTGGATCATCGAGCAGAGTGTTTACTGATAGATATGATCGTGGCAGTAGTCTCACGACCTGTCCTTGTCTGATGTGTCTAACTGTTGCTGTTGTTGTTGTGTCCTGTCGACCTTTGAATTCTGGGTTTCCATAAATGTCCTCAAAGAGTCGAGCTCCACTTTGACTGGCTATACCGGCTCTGCCCCCTGTGTCGAGGAATAATGGGTGACTCTTTTAGAGGTTCCGACAGTAGTTCATTCTATAGCTTCGAAATACAAAAGGCAACTTCTTTACCTAACCTTTGTAGTTTTGGATCATCTTGACCAAGATTTTCTTTGTTAGTGGACTTTAATGTCATACCCCTATAGCAACTTCCTAGCCTTAGCTATAAATCATCCTTCTGTCCTTGAACCCTACGTGGTGTGGGAGGCCATATCGATATATTGGATTTCCTTGGGATTTTCTTTGATGACGTTGTCCATTTGAGGCAATAGAGTACACCTCCCTATGATGTCTATTCCTATGCTCGAGTAACCCGTGTCCATTATAAGTCAATATACCCCTTTTGGTCCTTCTTGGAAGTCAAGAAAAATGGCAAAGTACGAGCATGCATTGGTCAACGGGATCTAAATAAAGCTTGCCCCTAAATAGTTTCTCTTTTCTTTTATTTTTTTCAGATCTACATATTGATTCTTTTCCTTCCTTCTCCTTTTTTTATGTTTTTTTTAATTTTCTTTTTTTTTTGTTCTTTTGAGGATAATCTTTGTTTAAATCCTAATAGTTTACACATACACGCACTCCTCCTCTTCTCGATTTAGGATGACATCGACCAACTAAGTCTGGCATTGAACCTCGACTAGACATTTTGGCTTCATTTTTGCTTGTGGATTCCTCCTGGCTTCAATCTTCTGAGATTCTGTGTGACTGGCCCATGATTGTGATATGCTAGCCTAGTGTGTTTGACGACTTCATGATCATCTCTCGGCATGTCTTCCTAGGTCCAGGCAAAGACTTTTTCACCTTTTATTTTAATTCTCTCAAATTTTGATCTCTCTTCAGCAGTTATAACAGATGCTATCAAGATTTTCTTTAGGTTCTCCCAAAGTTTCTGAGATTAAATGGAATAGCATTAATTGAATCAATGTCAAATATGAATGAGTTATGATCATAATTATGCATAGTGAAATCATAAGAGACATAACACAAGTAAGCAAAGACGTTCATCTTATTAATGAAACTAAAATGTCATTATTAAACAGTTCAAAAATAAAAAGACCATTCTTAAGAACCGTCCCGCCTTTCCACTTAGGCATTTAGTCTATCTTATTCTTTCCCTCTCGCTTTTCGGGATCGGAGATCTTCTTGGAATCAATCAGGTCTTGAATGGCATGTCTTAAAGCCTTACAATCATCTGTGATATGCCCGGTGTGTTGGTGGTAGGCACAATACTCATCTTCCTTATGATTGGGCTGTCCCTGGCTTCTAGCTGGCCTAGCTGGTAATGGTTGTAATATCCCATCCTTTATTAGCCTCTTGAGGACCCAGGACAAAGATCTGCCAAAATTAGAAAAATACCTTTGTCTCACCTCCATGGTTGGCGCTTCCACAATCTTTTCCTTTTTTGGGTCTGGCACCAGTTCTTTAATGCGATCTCTTAGAGGATGGAAGTAGCCTGTTCTATGCCCTAAATACTGGTGATACGCGCAGTACCAATCTGCCCTATGCCTAGGGTGTCCTTGACTTGGGGCAGGCCCGATCGGCAAGGGTTGTAACTTTCCTTTCCTGATGAGACGAGTGAAGTGCCAGGATAATGGCCTACTCGAAACAGTGAGGTGGGACTGAACTGCTCTAGTGGCTGGGACTTCTACAGCCTTAGCATTCGCCTTACTATTGTCAAGGCCTCCTGAGCTTTCATTCTTTGGAGTACGCATGATTGCAGGGTTTTCATCCTCTTCGGACATAACGCCATGTTCTAAAATAGGCCTCCTATTTTGTCCTTGCTCAACTGGTGAATCAAGTGACCTCTTACCTCTGGTCTCAGAAGGAAAAGGAGGTACTGGAGCCGTCGTTGTATGAGCCTTCTCGATCGTGGCCAGCTTCACTTGGTTGATAGCTATTACCATAAGTTGAGCTTGGAGAACCAGCGCCATGGCATCCATTCTTTCTTTGATCATAGCCAGCATCCTTTTTTCTAGCTCTTCAAACCTTTTATTTATCTCCTGGGCAATCAAGGCGCTAGTCTCTTCTGTCAATTGTGAAGGGCCAGCCATTTTTAGTACCTTTAGATGCTCTGGTAAGGATGCTAGGTCTCTGTCGGCCAATCCAAACTCTGATCGTTGATCAAACGACTATCGGGATCCCTAAACCACCCAAGCAAATGGTCTACGGTGGCTGAAAGGCAAAGAGTTAGAATGATGCATGAATAATATGCAATGCATGGTCGTCCTATGCAATAAATGGTATACAATGGTTAAAACAGATTATAATGGTACATGTGAGACATGTGAAAAACTATACATAGGATAATATGTACATGTAATAATTATATGCAAAGAATAAGATGTATACATAGGGAGAAAATAAAAATTTTATTTATGCATGAATAATATGACAAGGCATTTTATCATCATTGGGTAACTCTGATCTGGGCTGCCTCAGGACCTGGTGTCTACAATACCACTCGGGTAATCCTAACTCGATCATAAAAATATGTGGGGGCATAATATTGTAACTGGGCTTATTCTTTTTTCCTCTTTTCTTTGAATATGTGATTTATTTGGAGTCAATCAGATCCTGAATGGCATGCCTCAATGCCTTGCAACTGTCAGTAGTGTGCCCGGTATGCTTGTGGTAAGCACACTATTCATCCTCCCCGTGCCTTTGTCATCTTTGGCTTTAGGCAGGCCTAGGTGGTAAAGGCTGTAACTTCCCCTCCTTCATCAGCCTTTTCAACATCCAGGATAGAGACCTCCCTAGGTTTGAAAAGTGCCTCAAACCAGCACCTGTAGTCGAGACCTCGGCTATTTTTCCCATTCTATTACCAATGTTAGAGCTTGCTGGTCTGCTCGCTCCCTGGCTACTACTACTTCTCTTGGCATAGGCCTCGCTACTCTCCCTCCTCGCCAAATAATCACTCTCAGCCTCGATGGCTATATCCTTTAAGGACTCCCAGTCTTTTAACCTCTTCTTCTTAAATCCATCTTTCAGATACGGGTTAGCATTCCTAATAAACATCCTAATTTGGTCCGGAGTATCCGGCTTTCTCTTTATCTCTATTACTCTGCTCCTTCATCGGGTCAAGTATTTATGGAATGACTCCCCTGGTTTCTGCTGCAGCAACTCTAGATCCTATAGAGTCACCTCCATCCTTGTGCTGCAACTGTATTGTCTGACAAACTCCTTAGTTAGCAGATCCCAGTCTTTTTTTGTTCTCCAATCCAGTCTATGATACCAGTCCACCGCGGGACCTATTATGCTCAAGCAAAAATACTCCATCTTCTGCCTCTTGGTGAAAGTAATACCCTTCATTACCAATGAGTACTGCTTAATATGTACGGTGGGGTCCGATGTACCATCAATGTAACACCCACTACCGATACGTAGGAGAATCCATCCGCAATGGAGTGAGAACCCGTATGAGCAAGGGTGTCACCAAGCAAAACAATACAATAACATTCATCCACATATAATAAACATATATATACACATTGGAATTTAAAACTTTAAAACCAAACTGATCATTCATTCATAGATGGAATAATAATATTCATTACATAACTGTTATGATATTACCAAAATAATTACATCTCCCAAAAACAAGGCAGAAGCTTAACAAAAGAATAATATAATGAGAGTTCACTATTACAAAAAGATTCATAATACAAAAAGCTAAGTCCTAACATCAATTCCCTCTGTGTTGGCTTGACTTGCGGCGACTCTTCCAAAAGCTATACACCTTCAGCACTTGCATGGATGAAACACCCGTGCTAAGCGATAACGCTTAGTGGGGAAACAAACAACAATAATATGGACGGCCATTCACAATGGTCGTTGAGGCAAAACGCATACATAATAGCATAAGCTGATAATCATATAAGATATAATCGTAATCAAGTCACATTCATAAGCATTCAAAGGCTCATAAACACATTCATATGCTAAGTGATTCACATACTTATAATCATAGTCATTCGGATTCACATTCTGATAACAAAATGAAGTATAACACCTGCTGACTTACAGTAGTGGATAACGAGTAAACACATGGCGGTACCTTACGGGTACGAATCGAAAAGCAACATCACATTTTCTCATTCAAAAACATTTTATAGAGGGGATCTTAAACAAAATCCAAACACATTCAGGGACCTGATCAGGGTCCAAAATAGAACTGAGGGCTGCAGCTACTGAACTCTATTAGGCATGCCTAACTATCCACTAAACTGACTCTTGCAGGTCACGCATAATACATCCAGTTATATTCATATACTTCATAAAATTGTACAAGTATAGACCTAAAAGCATCACAAGTTCGAAAATTAAACATCGAAAATCACAAAAGAAAACTCAAATTGAAGCCAAGGGTGTCGCACTTGTGACGGAGGCAAAACTTGCCCCAGGTCGCGATCGTGGTAGTCTTTGCTCTCGTACGAAGACAGAAGCACATGTCACTGTCACGCTCACAATAGTGAGCGGCCAACAAAAGCTATCACGCTCGCGACAGGGGACTGCCCAATTCTGCTCGGTAGCTAAGCGCTCTGTCGCGCTCGCGATAGAGAGCTCTCGCTGCGGCGGCACAGCAGCCCAAATCCGCTCGGCCACATGCAAAGGCTGAATTCATTGAGCTCTATCACACTCGCAATAGTGTTGCACTCGCGATAAAGTCGTGATTTCTAGCTCTTACGTGAAAATCTACTGAAAATCACACTCCCAAATCACCCAAACCTCCAATCTCAAACACAAATCAACCCAAACTTCGTCTTACCTCAAATCAACCTTTCCATCATCATAAATAATATAAAACACAACTTTTACAACAACTAACACAATTAAATCATGAATTAACATAATCAAACTTCTCAAAAGTGTCAAACCCAGAAATTTCAGCAAAGTTCATCAAACTTAAAATTTGCTCCAATAATTCATCATTCATGCGTCACAACTTAAATCAAACCAAAACCCATAACATTTGCACTAACATGAACCTCATCAAACCTCAAATTTCTAGAAATTCATTCAAACATACCAAATAACAAAAATGTAACAATTTCAAATAAATTCCCAAACCTGAAAATTCCTATTCTCCTAGTTGCAAGCTCCGCTCCCACTCTCCTTCTCTTCCCCCTTGGGATCATGAGTAGGCGCTTCTAAACCCGAAAACCCAAGAACCATACAAATAGAAAAATTCTAGATTAAGAACACATCTAACAAAGATCAAGAGAAAAGATGAAGAAGAAGAGAAACCCACTAAAACTTACCAATTAAAGCTTAAGAGATGATCAATTTTCACCAAAACCACTTGGATCCAAGCTTGGACACACTTGAAGAGAAAAGAGGAAGAAGAGATAAAGAGAAGAGGAAGAAAATGGGAAAGAGGCAGCAAAATGGCTGCTCCCTTTTCTCTCTCCTTCTATTTATACCTACTTCCTAAAACCCTAGCCACATGTCACCCTAAGATTGGTGGATCTTGATCACTCACACCCTGCACTCATGCAAGACACTACAAACAAGACTAACCCTCACTAATTCACACATTACTCCCCTATGAGCATGCACAAACACTAACATGACCCGTGCACACACATCCTAATATCAAACATGCACCTACACTCTAATAAAGCCCACAAAACATACATATAACCCAAAATACCCTTAACATATGCCAAAACACTCACAGACACACATGCAATCATGGCTCAAACTACTAGGGGGAAAACGGGGTGTGACAGTCAAACTTTGGGACGTTCAACATTTTAAAATTCTGAGGGATCAAATCCTCTCCCTCCAGCTCTTTATCTTTGGGGTTCATCCCCTTCCCTATTGTCAGCATTCGGGACATAGCCTCGAACTTCTCTTCCATTTTCTTCCATATAGCCTCTTCTGTCTGAGGGACCTTCCTTCTCACTACCATAGGCTCCTCATACTCCTCTTCGACATAATCATCTTCCACCCTGTGAGCTCCACCTCTTCTTTGGCTCGAGGATATGGTGGTTTTAAGATTTATTGGTGGGAGACGTACCTCCTCTGGGGGATACTCCCTAACTGCCTCCCATTCATTCTGTCTACTAAGAGGGGCAATTGGGTTTTGTCCAGCAGGGGGTGTTATGGCTGCCGTCAGGTTACCCATCATGGCCATCATCCTATTCTCAAATTCCTCGAGCCTCCAACCTACTTCCTCGGCAACTATGGCACGAGTGGCATCTGCTTCTTTGGGTGGGTTGGCCTTATCACTGTCTATTGAGAAGTGGGAAGAGGTAGCTTCACTACTTTCTGAGAGAGAATCTGAGTACTCTATCCTTTCTGGCAGTTCAAAGAAAGGATATCTATGCAGTCTCCTGCTGGGACCTCTAGACCACTTGCATGAATCTATGATGGCTGTAAGACATAGTCTATCAGGATGATGTATGAATGACATATGCTGCATGGTCGTGATTTATGCAACATCCACAACCACATGTAAGCAGGTAGATCCTTCCAACCTTGTCGCTCCCACACACAAGGTCATGTAGTCTCTTTCCTAAGTGGGCTAAGTTTGTGGGTTAATGAGGAATCCGATGGATGCGTATAGTGCACGATAGAAAATTGACAGCGTAACATCTCTTATCTAATGAACATACGTATGGGTTTTGATCATTGTGTATTCGGGCAGTCAAAATAAATTGGTATGGGCCTATCGGGGCATGAAAGCCTTTGATTAGGTGACAAACCAATTTATTTGGGTCTATCTAATACATAGTAATCCATACAGCAAGCACGGTGTTATGGTTTATACCACCCAGGAGAAGTATCTATTTCCATTACATGAGCTTTGGCTAGGGTGATGATACTTTCAGGCTACCCAAGCATGATCCCTACCAACGGGTCTAGCTCGTCATGATAATAACAACCGACTGGGTCATCATTTGATATACCAAATGGTACTAGACTTGGGCTGGTGATTATTCTTAACACTTCCCCACATTGAGTGAACGTAGGGTTGTGCTTTGGAAACGCACTGGGGTCAAAAAAGGGACCAAACTAGCATACATCTAAGGCTCTAAGGAGATGTTATGCAATTTCGAAGAGTGATAAAATTTTTAAATTAACACTCAATTATATATTTTAACCAAGGTACTTTCGAAGCGAAGTCTCGATAGATCCCCAGTGGAGTTGCCACTGTGACGTGCACTAAACCCTAGAGGCCCCAAAAACTAGCCTTTAGGGTGTTCGAGAGAGGTTCATAATACCCGTAAAGATGATGGAGGTGTCTATTTTGGGCAACAAGAGGTTTTTTAGAGTAGTCACCCAATAAAACATTAGAAAATTTCGTCTAGCCTCACTAAGCCTAAGACAAAGCATATATGTTTATTTTGGGCAACAAGAAGGTATTTTAGAATTCCCTTTCCAATAGAACATCAGAAAGGTCCATCTAACCTTATGAAGCCTAAGACAATGTATAAAGGTATATTTTGCGCAGTATGAGATATTTTGGAATTCCCTTTCCAATAGAACATTGGAAAGGTTCATCTAACCTCGTGAAGCCTAAGACCAGAGAGAGTTTGGGACTCCACTCTTATTCATACCTCAGTTAAAGTTATAAGTGAGTTTTAAAGCTAAACTTTCATCCCTTTCTCATACAGTTCAATGCAAGAATTAAAGCTCAGATCAATCAAATAATGAAAGCGATATATAAAATAGTTTCAGAATCAAGTAAATAAAATCACAATAATTTACAACAAAACTAGGGGCGGAATACAACCCCACTGTAAATGAATAGAAGCAAGAAAAAACATACATAAAATGGGATATTCGATTTGGGGTAAGGACATTGGTCCCCGCAAGCATATTCAAAAAGAATAATATTAAAGGTTACAATTTAGATTGGAAATATCAGGACATTGGTCCCATTTTATTTAAGAAAAACCTTATTTATTTGTAGAAATCAATTGCCACTTTTTGTATTTACAAATATAAAGATAACATTCATAATGAACCGGAATTAAAAAAAAAAAGGTAAACTAGAAAGAGAAGTAGGGTAAAGGAAATAAACCAAATTGGCGTCTCCGAACCATCCTAGTTGACTCCCTTTTCTTAGGACCCAATATTTGACAAAATAAAGTAAACTCACAAAATACAAACAGCACGTTAGTAGGGTAATAAAATAAAAATGATGATAATCAAAGGAAATATCAAAGGTAAAATAAATAATTGGATTAGAAAAAAAAAGAAAATGAATTATCTAGATTGAAAGGAAAAAGGAGTAAAAGAAAAGAATGAAAGAAAAATAAAGAAAGGAAGGAAGAAGGCTCGGGGACGGCCAGTTTGCCCGTGTGACAGCCGTTCCTGGGCTGACCGATGGGCAAAAGAAATTTTCTGTGACAGCCCATTGCTCGCTTGAGCGACAGTCATCGGTGAGGGCTTCAGCCCATCAATCACCTCTAGACCCCAAAAAATGGAAAAAATCAACTAAGACCAAAAATTTCACATTTTAACTCATTTTTTATTAAAAAAGTTACCAATAAAACAAATAGAATGATGAAAAACTGGCTAATTAAAAGGAATTAATTCACATTTAGTCCAGAATGTTTACCCTCAGAATATTGATTTTCAAAATGTAGAAGTCGCGTGAAGTTTCCTTGAATTCCGTAGGAACCGGTTGACCGATAAAAATATTTTAGGACAATTTCCTTATTCAGAATTTTAAATGAACAAATCAAGAGGAAAGAATTTGTTTCTTTTTCTTGATTTCACCTTTGTCCTTTTTCGATGATTTTCGAATCTGAGAAGAAATCAGTCGAGAAAAGAATATCGTGTTTACTTTCTCGAGCTTTCCTAATTTGTTTCAAAGAGTTTTTGAAAGAAAAGTTGGAAAAAAAACTTTTTGCTTTTGAAAAGTGTTTAACCTCAAAAGTGCCAACCTCAAACCTCGAACCTTAGCCTACTATTTGTAAGCTAACTAAGGATAATGATAAGAAATTCAAATCTTTTTAAAATTCAAATTAAAAATTAAAATCTCTTTCAAATTCAAATTAAAAATACAAATCTTTTTAAAATTAAAATTAAAAATTCAAATCTTTTTTATAATTCAAATTATCCTTAGAGATATATATTAAATCTTTTTGAATTCAAATCGGATTTTAGAAGATAAAATCAAATATTTTTGAATTCAAATTAGATTTCATAAGATAAAATCAAATATTTTGAAATTCATATAAGATTGGAGATAGAATCAAATCTTTTTGAATTCAAATCAAATTTTATAAGATAAAGTAGAATCCTTGATATTTATCTTAAAGATAACCATTAAGAAAATTTGAAATTTTCCAGCAAAAATGCCGCTAAGAACTGACCGACGGGCATCTGTCATGGGGGCAAAATCAATGAAATACAGGCACGAGTGACAAGCAAGCACACGAGTGTAGACACCGGGCCCTGAGGTAGTCAGGCCAAGGTCACCCTGTAATGAAAATGATGCTAGTTTACAGGTAAAATGGTTAAAAGTGATGATTTCCTTGTCGAAACCTTTTCTTTTTAAATAGAAAATATTATTAATTTTTTGGGTTTTTTCCAGGTTTTCGGTGACATGTCGCCGCGCGCGCAAAGCAGAACCTACTGGCAGCGAGTGCCTGCAGGTAGTACCCGCGCACCGCGATGCTTGCGCATGAGGCGCGGAGCCTGTGTACAGCATGCTGCCCCTGCTCGAGGGCTGCATGTCACGCAGGCGACATGAGGCCCTGTGCGGGGGCACATGTCACGTAGGCGACATGCGGCCCCCCTGGGCGAGGCTTTTTGTCGCTTGCGCGATATGCTGCCCTGCGCAAGGGCGCACGTCGCGTAGGTGACATGCGGTCCCCTGCGCGAGGGTGCATGTCACGTGTCCTACCTTCACCAGGACTCATTTTTTTTTTTCCGATTTTCTCTATTTTTTAATTTCAATTAAATTCAAATTCTTTTCTGATTTTTAAAAGGATAAACTTGATTTTAAAGGATAATTAGGTGTTTTAATGGGATTGAATTCTTTCAAAAACCTAGTTTATCTAAGGATTATATATAAGGTAAAATAAGAATCCAGGAGGAGAAGGATTTCAAAAACGGCCAAAAAAAGTAAAGTTTTTTTGGGAGTTTTTTTCAAAGTTTTCGACATTGTTCTTGAGACATGATAACTTCAATATAGTACTTAGTTTTGATAGTGCTTTTGTATGATTTTTGGGTTTTTAGTTGTGTTTTTGGTCATATTGTAACACCCCCGCCGCCGCCCCCGTTGGAAGGGCACAAGTGGGCGCGCTACTCGACGCTCACTCACGACATACATACATACATACATGAGCTAAGCGGAAGCATTCTCTAAGAATAATGATAAGGAAGAACATAAATCTCATAAAATCGAAATATAGAGTTAAATACAATCCCAAAAGATTACATCATTCCTTTACAAAAAGTTACATAAGCCACTATACAAAAATATTACATACCAAGAGAATTACAGGAGAAGATAACAAAATAAAGACTCTACTCCTACGTGGCCGACCAGAAGATGCGCAACACGAGCAATCTCCCAAAATCCTGTCACCTACACGGGACAAGAACCCGTGCTAAGCGATAACGCTTAGTGGGGAGGAACAAACATAACAGAACACTATGCAAGATAATAAACATTATCATACAGAATTCACTAAATATCAGAGGGCAGAAATATATACACAACTCAAGAGTCACTATATGTATATCAGAGTTGAAACAGATAATATGAAGCAATGATCAAAATCGGAATCACGCAAAAATTAGAACACTTCACTAATCACATATAAGGCACTAACACAATAACCTGAATTCAAAGGTGGAGGATACGGGAACACGGCACGGGAGACCGAAGCCTCAAAAACAGTTTTAATACCCGAAGGTAGAGCGGGAGACCGGAGTATCAAAACATTTTACCACTACACGGAAGATGACCATCTCGGAGGTCGACCGCTTCGCCCAAACGGGGCGGACACGGGCAGCTGCACTCACTAACCCTTCTTAAGCATGCTTAATTATCCAGGACCTTGACACTTCAGGCTCGACTACTTATTCACTCACACGACAATACACAATCAAAACAAGATTCAACTCATGATTCTAACATCAAATAAATTCATAACTAAGACACTAGTACAATGATATCACGAGCCATAAGCACAAACATATTTCATGCAATAGTGAGAAATCGTGCAAAGTAGAACAAAAGAAACACATTCAGAAAACAGGGCAAGCAGGAAGGGCCTCTGTCGCGATCGCGACAGTATCGCGCTTGCGACAGAGCACGAGGCACCTCCTCGCGAGCTCGCGCCAGAAGGCCTGCTCGCGACGAAGTTCGCTATGCAGATTGCGCAACCGAGCTCTGTCACGTTTGCAAAAACGTCGCGGTCACGACAGAGACAAGTTTCTTCCTCCTCGCGAGCACGTTTGGCAGCATGCTCGCGCGGGGACTCGGCTACCTAGCTCTTTGTCGCGGTCGCGACAGAGGACTCACTAGCAACAAGGGGCCAATCTGCATTCTGTCGCGATCGCGAAAGAATCCAGAATTGCCCAAAAACTGCACTTTTCCTACTCCTTTCACACACAATCTTTCATACATGCAAACAACATATACAAACACTTACCTCAAGCCTCCTGCACAATACCGCATCACTCTCAAGTCACATAAACACATTTACGCAATAATCAAACATCAATTCATCATGGATTCACTCATAACCAAACTCAAAATTCAATAACATAGCATGTTCATGTTCCAAAACACATACTATCCTCACTATATCACTAACATTTCATTATAAATCACTACTTATTTAAACACGCATTCATCTAACAAAACACTAAAGGTCACAAATGGCATGCAATCACAAAATAGAACCGATCCAAGGAGGAAAATAGGGGAAAACGTACTCCACACACACAGCTCCCAAACACATACACACACTCCAAAAAATGCAGCTCCCTAACATAGTCAAATTAAGCTCCCAAACCTGGAAATCGTAGTTTCAAACCGAGGCCCTCACGAGTCCGCTTTCTCTTTACCCTTGCTCTTTCTTCTAGCTTCTGATTCTTGCACAAACCCAATCAAAACTCACTCAAATCAAATCCAAAATTCCACAATCAAAAACAGAAAAAGAAGGAGAAGAGAAGAACCGAAAAACCAAAGGACTCCAGACCACTTACCTTCAAAAACTTAGCTCAATCCTCAAGATTCCCACTCAAAACTCAAAGAAAACACAAGAGGAAAGGAGATGAGAGAAGAAAAATGGAAGGAAGAAAGAGAGAACAGGAAAGAAGAAGAAAAGAGGAAGAAGTGAGCTAGCTTCCACGGGAAGCTAGGGAAATTATGCCCCTCCCCTCCCTCTCTCCTACTTTTCATTTAATGCACACCAACCCCTTGCCACTTGTCACAATCTTAGAGAATCAAACCATCCACTTTAACTTATCCACTATTGGCACCACACACTACACACACACTAACTTCTCTCACTCTAATATCTTCCATACACCAAACTTCACTCATACCATAACATTTCTCATAACCCACTTCATCCAAGGCACCATACACCAAAACCCACACAATAAAATCCCTAAGTCCACTTATATCCTACTCCCATACACAACAAGCACACCATAACATTTCCATCACTTAACTTATTACTTAATTAATTAATTCCTTAACAATTAATTTCTTATTATCCAAATTTCCTCTTACTCAAATTACGAAAATACCCTTACTTTACCGACTTACCACATAGATTCCGATCAGGCCCTCTTTGGATTGTTACAATCACTCCCCCTTAAAGAAATTTTGTCCTCGAAATTTCCCCGCTAACCACTTAAATCGAACAACCCAAAACTCAAAACGAAATAGCAAAGGCTAGAAATACAACTTACCAGAAGGTCCGGCTCGATCCGCTGCATCCTCTCCTAACAAGGCATACACTCGTGGGCGCGCATACACTTCTTCTGTTTGTGGCTTCTGCACTGACTCTGACGGCGCTTGAGAAGGTCGTCCACTACCTCTACCACTCTGGTTTCCTCTTGCTCTCTGACCACTGGCTCTACTCTCGGGTTGACCTTGAAGCTCTCTTCGATCCGGACAATTTGCCACCATATGCTCTTGACTCCCACATCTAAAGCATGCCCCAGAGATCCTTCTGCACTCGCCCCAATGGCGCTTATGACAATGCTCGCACTCCGGGATTACACTTCCCTTACTAGAAGGTGGCGCTACACTCCCGACTTCCGAACGTACCGGAACCAAACTCTTCCCACCTTGGCCACTCGGAACTCCTCTCGACTTCTTACCACTTCCTATCCCACCATCCGGTGCTTTCCTCTTGTTCTCTATTCTCTGTTTGATCACCTCAGATTCCTCTAACTTCATTGCCGCTGCCACAAGCTGATAATACCCCACTGGTTGCAAGACTGTCATTGCCGACAAAGGGCTTCTGATCACCTCACGCAGTCCCTCTTGGAAATGCCTACATCTGAACTCGTCCTTCAACAACTGCTTAGGCACATACTTACTCAATCGGCTGAATTCCTTATCATACTCACTCACGGTCATACCCCGCTGCTTCAGACTGATGAACTCTCTCCACTTGGCTTCCTGGTATGCCTTCATCACATACTTCTGCTCAAATTCTTGCTTGAAGAATTCCCAAGTCAACTCGGCTGGTCGTTGAGGATTTCGCATCACAAGTTCCCACCAATCATACGCTGACCCTTGAAGCAACGACACTACACAAAGAACCCTCTGGTCTGCACGACATCTAATCTCTTGCAAAATTCGACCTACCCTCTTAAGCCAAAACTCGGCCACATCAGATTGATCCATAGCAGTCCCATGAAAGTCTTCTGCTCATCTCTTTTTTAATAACTCAGTCGGGGCCTTAGGAGCAGTCAGCCTCTCTACCAACTGAAGCAAACCTTGCACTAGGACCGGATTCTCATGACCTAAACCCATACCAGGAACCTCTTCTTGCTGACGCTACGGAGCAGGTTGCCCACCTCTCACTACACTTGCACTACCAACCATCTCACCCACGTTCTCACTTGGATCAGACTCCATCTAGACATTACACAAGACAAGACACATCAGCATTAGGCCATGACACAACACTGACTCTCATGCAAGGACTCAACATATAACAGACAAAGACAACCAGAACCGCTTAAACCGGGCTCTGATACCACAAACTGTAACACCCCCGCCGCCGCCCCCGTTGGAAGGGCACCAGTGGGCGCGCTACCCGACGCTCACTCACGACATACATACATACATACATGCGCTAAGCGGAAGCATTCTCTAAGAATAATGATAAGGAGGAACATAAATCTCATAAAATCGAAATATAGAGTTAAATACAATCCCAAAAGATTACATCATTCCTTTACAAAAAGTTACATAAGCCACTATACAAAAATATTACATACCAAGAGAATTACAGGAGAAGATAAAAAAATAAAGACTCTACTCCTACGTGGCCGACCAGAAGATGCGCAACACGAGCAATCTCCCAAAATCCTGTCACCTGCACGGGACAAGAACCCGTGCTAAGCGATAACGCTTAGTGGGGAGGAACAAACATAACAGAACACTATGCAAGATAATAAACATTATCATACAGAATTCACTAAATATCAGAGGGCAGAAATATATACACAGCTCAAGAGTCACTATATGTATATCAGAGTTGAAACAGATAATATGAAGCAATGATCAAAATCGGAATCACGCTAAAATTAGAACACTTCACTAATCACGTACAAGACACTAACACAATAGCCTGAATTCATAGGTGGAGGATACGAGAACACGGCACGGGAGACCGAAGCCTCAAAAATAGTTTTAATACCCGAAGGTAGCGCGGGAGACCGGAGTCTCAAAACATTTTATCACTACATCGAAGATGACCATCTCGGAGGTCGACCGCTTCTCCCAAACGGGGCGGACACGGGCAGCTGCACTCACTAACCCTTCTTAAGCATGCTTAATTATCCAGGACTTTGACACTTCAGGCTCGACTACTTATTCACTCACACGATAATACACAATCAAAACAAGATTCAACTCATGATTCTAACATAAAATAAATTCATAACTAAGACACTAGTACAATGATATCATGAACCATAAGCACAAACATATTTCATACAATAGTGAGAAACCTTGCAAAGTGGAACAAAAGAAAATATTCAAAAAATAGGGCAAGCGGAAAGGGCCTCTGTGGCGATCGCGATAGTGTCACGCTCGCGACAGAGCACGAGGCACCTCCTCGCGAGCTCGCGCCAGAAGGCCTGCTCGTGATGAAGTTCGCTATGCAGATTGCGCAATCGAGCTCTGTCGCGGTCGCGAAAACGTTGTGGTCGCGACAAAGACCAGTTTTTTCCTCCTCGCGAGCACGCTCGGCAGCATGCTCGTGCGGGGACTCGGCTACCGAGCTCTCTGTCGCGCTCGCGACAACATCGCGGTCGCGATAGAGGACTCACTAGCAACAAGGGGCCAATCCGCATTCTGTCGCGATCGCGACAGAACCTAGAATTGCCCAAAAACTGCACTTTTCCTACTCCTTTCACACACAGTCTTTCATACATGCAAACAACATATACAAACACTTACCTCAAGCCTCCTGCACAATACCGCATCACTCTCAAGTCACATAAACACATTTACGCAATAATCAAACATCAATTCATCATGGATTCACTCACAACCAAACTCAAAATTCAATAACATTGCATGTTCATGTTCCAAAACACATACTATCCTCACTATATCACTAACATTTCATTATAAATCACTACTTATTTAAACACGCATTCATCTAACAAAACACTAAAGGTCACAAATGGCATGCAATCACAAAATAGAACCGATCCAAGGAGGAAAATAGGGGAAAACGTACTCCACACACACAGCTCCCAAACACATACACACACTCCAAAAAATGCAGCTCCCTAACATAGTCAAATTAAGCTCCCAAACCTGGAAATCGTAGTTTCAAACCGAGGCCCTCACGAGTCTGCTTTCTCTTTACCCTTGCTCTTTCTTCTAGCTTCTGATTCTTGCACAAACCCAATCAAAACTCACTCAAATCAAATCCAAAATTCCACAATCAAAAACAGAAAAAGAAGGAGAAGAGAAGAACCGAAAAACCAAAGGACTCCAGACCACTTACCTTCAAACACTTAGCTCAATCCTCAAGATTCCCACTCAAAACTCAAAGAAAACACAAGAGGAGAGGAGATGAGAGCAGAAAAATGGAAGGAAGAGAGAGAGAACGGGAAAGAAGAAGAAAAGAGGAAGAAGTGAGCTAGCTTCTACGGGAAGCTAGGGAAATTCTGCCCCTCCCTTCCCTCTCTCCTACTTTTCATTTAATGCACACCAACCCCTTGCCACTTGTCACAATCTTAGATAATCAAACCATCCACTTTAACTTATCCACTCTTGGCACCATACACTACACACACACTAACTTCTCTCACTCTAATATCTTCCATGCACCAAACTTCACTCATACCATAACATTTCTCATAACCCACTTCATCCAAGGCACCATACACCAAAACCCACACAATAAAATCCCTAAGTCCACTTATATCCTACTCCCATACACAACAAGCACACCATAATATTTCTATCACTTAACTTATTACTTAATTAATTAATTCCTTAATAATTAATTTCTTATTATCCAAATTTCCTCTTACTCAAATTACGAAAATACCCTTACTTTACCGACTTACCACGCAGATTCCGATCAGGCCCTCTTTGGGTTGTTACACATATTATGTTTCCTTTAGGTTAATGTTGATAAACTTAGTCAAATTGGAATTTTGATGCATAATAGATAGCTTTTTGATGGAGTTTGATTTGTCTTTGTAGGTGTGGTTCTAGGTACCTCACGGTCACAACCAAATTGGTTGTGACCGTGACATAAAGAGGAATTGAAAACAGGAGCAGACTTACAGGGGTCACGGTCACAACGAAACTCATTGTAACCGTGACATAGAAGCCCATCAGACAGAATGCAAGTATGAAGCATGTCACGGTGGCAATCTATTTCATTGTCACCGTGACATGAAAATCACAAAGGCATAATAAGTGCAGTACGTACCTCACGGTGGCAACAAATTTCATTGCCACCGTGACATAAATTTTTCCTGGACAGAAGCTAAAGTTGAAGACCTCACGGTGGCAATAGATTTCATTGCCACCGTGACCCCTCTCCTGTGGGCAAAGGCAAATTAGCGATCTCGACACCTCACGGTGGCAATAGATTTTATTTCCACTGTGACCACTCTGACACTATAAAAACATATTTTTCTGTTTGACTAGGGTTCCAAATTTTTGAGTTTAGATTTCATATCAATTTTGCGATTGACAATTTTTTAAGTTTTTTTTCTTCTATTCTAAATTTTAGTTTTCCAGTCTTTGTCTTTAGTTTTGAATTAGAAATCAAGAATATTTCATCAGATTCACATAGTTCAATTTCAATAGAGTTTTTATTTTGGGTTTCCAGAATTTTAAATTAATTCTCCATTGAAGATCTAAAGAAGAAGATCGAAGAACGTAGGATTCAACCGGGACTTCCGCCTCAATGAATTTTTGGGTTTATTCTTTCCTTTATTCTTTTGATTTTGTAATGGATCGTGAGTAGTCTTTTAGTTGTTTAGGGGATCTCTAAATCCCCTACTCTTGATGTGAAGTCTGAACATGTTTTGATATTCCATATATGAATGAAAGGTTTATTTCACTGGTTCTTATTGTCAAATCATGAGATGTATATTTTCAAGTTAATTTCCTGTTTTGATGAACGATTTAATTCATGTATCTTAATTGGTTATTGAATTGTATGATTCAATGTCATGATCAATTATCTTCAGATTTTTTATCATGTTTGCTGTATCATTTGGACTGCTTCCGAATGGGAATCTAGATGTGCAGGTTTTCATGGTTTAAGATTGGAGTGAGGAGTGAAATAATTAGGTTTTTGGTTGTTTGGCTCCGGAATGGGAAAGCAAACCAAACTTAGGATTTTAGACCCATGCTTAGGCTAGTTGTATGGCTTGCTACGGAATGGGACGTCATGTAATTAGAGTAGCTTGCTCCAGAATGGGACGCTTGGGTTAAGAGGGTTATCCCGATTTCGTTCGTATATGTTTCTTTATGTGTTTTGATTCATGTTTGGGTATGGGATGGATGAGTGAACCTGATCAACGTTTTTCTATTCTGAATTCTTCGCTTGTTAATTTTTGCCATCAATTTATTTTCACCATTTATTACAGTAATTTAATTTGATTATTTCTGTTGCTTGTTTTTAGTTGTTCAATTCTTTTGTTTTTAATCAATAGTTTAATAAATTAGTTCAAACTTTTGGGAATGCTTTAGAATACATTTAATTTTCTTCACTTGCACACACAATCCCTTAGTACAATAACTCGGGGTCTTAATTTTACCCCACTGTATTACTTGTCGATTCAGTACACTTGCTGAGATCGTGTCAAATTTTTGGCGCCGTTACCGGGGATTGGCGTTATTTGTGAGTTTTGATTTTTAATTGTATGTGTTTTTCTTTTGCTTATTTATTTTATTTTATTTTTATTCTTTGCAGGTAGTCGTGGTGCATGAGCAGATTGAGACAAGAACAAATCGCACCCTACGATCCTGAAATAGAGCGGACTTTACATCAGCGAAGGAGAGCCAACCGAGATAACAATATGGAAAATAATCCTCCTCCTACTGGTGAATTTCCTCCCAAGAACGAACAAGTGCCAAGGGCTCAAGAAGAGAATCCGGGTATATACAAAGAAGAGGTCCCTAGGTAGAGAACGATAAGGGACTATGATGTACCGAGATGGAATGAAGATCATCGGACAATTATGCTGCCACAGGGAGTACAGTTTGAACTTAAGCCAGCAACCATCAATATGGTACAGAGGAACCAGTTGGGTTCTGAAGTGGAAGATCCTGCACAACACTTGGACATATTTTTGGAGGTTAGTGATACGGTTCAGATTCCAGGAGTGACATCTGATTCGGTAAGATTAAAGTTGTTTCCTTTCACTCTGATTAGAAAAGCAAGAGAATGGCTGCAAATGTTGCCGAGACAGTCAATCAGTTCATGGGACCAGTTACAAGAGAGGTTTTTGATGAGATTCTTCCCTCCTACAAAGACTGTGAACATCCGCAATAGTATTTTGGGTTTTAGTCAGATGGTTGAGCAGCCTTTTCATGAGGCTTGGGAAAGATTTAGGAGATTGTTGAGAAGCTGTCCACACCATGAGATAGCAATCTACCATCTGATGACGCAATTCTATAGAGGAGTTACACCGCAGACAAGATCCCTTTTGGATGCATCATCAGGAGGTTCATTCATGAATAGGATGCCAGAGGAAGCTTTCCATCTGCTGGATGAAATGGCAGCGAATGATGCTCAATGGGCTAATCCTAGATCGGTTCCGAAGAGGCAAGGAATACATAATGTAGATGAGGTGTCAATGCTGAAGGCACAAATTGAGTTAATGCGGAAGGAGATGAGTAGTCTGAAGGTGCAAATTGTAGCTTCTGTTGCTCAAGAGAGTGGATGGTACGAAATGGGCAATATGGTCAAGAGAATGAAGCAATGGGAGATGTAAATGCTGTAGGAGATTATAGAAGAAATGACCCCTACAGTAACACATATAATCCGGGTTGGAGAAATCATCCAAACTTCTCTTGGAAGGATGGAAATCAAAATGCTTCATCCTCTAATTCACAGGTAAGAGCTCCCTTCAACCAAAACACTCATCACAATCAAGGGAAACCATACCAACCTCCAATATGCACTCAGTATCAAACACCATATCCTCCCCATCACAACCAAGGACAAGGTTTTAATCAATCACAAGCTCAACCATACCACCCGCCAGGATACCAACCGAGGCCACCTGTGCAAGAAAAGAAGCCAAACCTTAAAGATATGTTAGAGACTTTCATAAACAGTCAACAGCAGTTTGTGAATAGTCAGCAATAGTTTATGGCTAATCAAGAAACAAGGTGGAAATCTCAAGAGCAATGGAACCGAAACCAAGATGCTTCCATGAGGAATTTAGAAACTCAGGTGGGACAGCTTGCAAATTCTATATCTCAAAGGCAACCGGGAATGTTTCCCTCGAATGTGGACCGGAATCCAAAGGAAGAAGCTAAAGCGATCACGCTGAGAAGTGGCAAGGAAGTGGTACCAAGAGCGGACCAAGGTAAAAATTCTTCATCATCATCAGAAAAGGAGGAGCCAATACGGACGGTAAGTAACTCTAATTCTAGGATAGAGGTTAATGAGAAAGCTCCTAAAAATGATAAGGGTAAGGGTCTAGTGAATCCTAAAATAAAGGATCTTGTTATTAATAGACTACCATTTACTGCTGTGGCTAAACAGGAAAAGAAAAATGAGCACAAGGCTAGGTTTCTAGAGATGTTTAAAAAACTGCACATAAATTTACCATTCGCTGAAGCCTTAGCTCATATGCCTAATTATGCAAAATTTATGAAAGAATTATGTTCTAATAAAAAGAAATTAGAAGGGCATGGAACTGTACAGCTCACAGAAAATTACAGCGCTATAATTATGAACAAGATCCTTGAAAAATTGGAAGATCCAGGTAGCTTTACTTTACCCTGTGAAATTGGTGAGGATTTTTATGGAAATGCTTTGTGTGATTTGGGTGCTAGCATAAATTTGATGCCTTATTCTATTTGCAGGAAGTATAATCTTGGGGAGCTCAAGGAGACGGGAATGAGACTCCGACTTGCAGATAGGTCAGTGAGGAGACCCAAAGGAGTGATTGAGGATTTGTTAGTGAAGGTGGGGAAATTTATTTTCCCATTGGATTTTGTAGTGATGGAGATGGAAGAGGACCGCAAAGTACCACTCATTGTGGGTAGGCCATTTTTAAATACATCCAAGGCGTTAATAGATGTACATGGTCAAACGGTAACCCTAAGGTTCAATGATGAGGAGTTGGTGGTGGACATGAACAAGGCTCAAAAATATCCATCTGTTGATATGGAGGAGTCTATTTATTTTGTGGATGAAATAGATGAGTGTGTAGAGGAGGTGCAGGAAAAAGTGTTGGGAGCTGATCCAGTGAATGAGAGTTTGATAAATTCATTGGAGGATGGAGAGATGGACGAAGAGATGAAGGGAAAATCGATAACAGCCATGGAAATAGAAGATGAAGAAGAGGAATTACAGCAAGAAAAGCTTAATCCGAAAAAGGGGGATTCAAATTCTGAACTTAAACCTCTTCCCTCTCATTCGAAATATGTGTTTTTAGAAAATGAGCAAAAACCAGTAATTATATCTTCTTTGTTGTCAGGTGTTGAAGAGGAGATGTTGCTTGAGGTGCTGAAAATGCACAAGGATACCATTAGATGGGAGACATCAGATTTGAAGGGGATTGATCCTAGTTACTGCACACACCGAATTCCGATGGAAGAGGAATGCAAGCCGGTAGCTCAGCTGCAAAGGAGACTTAATCCGGCCATGCAAGAGGTAGTAAAGAAGGAGGTACTTAAACTCCTAGACTCAGGTATTATCTACCCTATCTCTGATAGTAAATGGGTGAGCCCAGTGCAGTGTGTGCCTAAAAAGGGGGGAATGACAGTGGTAAAAAATGAGCTGAATGAATTGATTCCAACTCGTACTGTTACGGGTTGGAGAGTCTGTATTGATTTTCGAAGATTAAACAATGCCACTAGAAAAGACCATTTCCCCTTGCCATTTATTGACCAAATGTTAGAAAGGTTAGCGGGCAATAGGTTTTACTGTTTTTTAGATGGGTACTCGGGATATTTGCAAATCCCTATAGCCCCTGAAGATCAAGAGAAAACAACTTTTACCTGCCCTTATGGCACATTTGCCTACAGGAGAATGCCTTTCGGATTATGTAATGCACCGGCTACGTTTCAGCAGTGTATGATAGCTATTTTCCATGACTTCATAGAGAAATTTATGGAGGTATTCATTGGATGACTTCACTATATACGGGGCTGATTTTGAGAGCTGTTTAGAGCATCTCGATTTAGTGTTAAGGAGGTGTGAAAAGACCAACCTATTTTTGAATTGGGAAAATGCCATTTTATGGTGAGAGAGGGCATTGTGCTTGGGCATAAAATTTTTGAACAAGGGATAGAGGTCGATAAGGCCAAGGTGGAGGTAATAGAAAAGTTGCCACCCCCGATTAGTGTGAAGGGCATTAGGAGTTTCCTAGGACATGCAGGGTTTTACCGCCGTTTTATCAAAGATTTTTCAAAAATTGCTAAACCCTTGTCCAATTTGCTTATGAAAGATGCTCCTTTTAATTTTGATAGTGAATGCATGCTAGCTTTTGAGACCTTGAAGCAACGGCTCATTTTTGCCCCGGTGATTATATCTTCGGATTGGAATCTGCCTTTTGAATTAATGTGTGATGCTAGTGATTATGCAGTTGGAGCATTGCTTGGACAGTGGCGGGATAAAATATTTTGTGCAGTTTATTATGCCAGTCACACTTTGACGGGGGCACAAGTTAATTATACCACCACTGAGAAAGAGCTTCTCGCGATTATTTATGCTTTTGAGAAGTTCAGGCCGTATTTGCTGGGCGCAAAAATCGTGGTATGGTCAAACTATGCAGCTTTGAGGCATTTGTTTGCCAAGAAGGAATCCAAGCCGAGGCTGATTAGATGGGTGCTTCTATTGCAAGAATTTGATTTGGAAATCAAGGACAAAAAGGGGGCAGAAAATTTTGTGGCAAATCATTTGTCAAGATTAGAGAATGATCATATTGAGAAAGGGGAAATTCTAGATTTATTCCCTGATGAGCAGATTTGTGCTTTATTTGCTTGTGAAAGTTCTATCCCTTGGTTTGCTAATGTGGCAAATTTTCTTGCAGGAGGCTTTATGCCGAAGGATTTTACATGGCAGCAAAGGAAGAAGCTGCGAGCTGATGCCAAACATTACATTTGGGATGACCCGTACCTATTCCATTTATGTGCTGATCAAGTTCTAAGGAGATGCATCTCAGATGAGGAAAAGGGAGAGATTATCACAGCTTGTCACAGTTGAGAAGCTGGTGGACATCATGGGCCAATTTATCTTCTGGTTTTTATTGGCCTACTATGTTTAAGGATGTCTAAGTTTTTGTGAAAACTTGTGATAGATGCCAAAGGGTAGGAAATATTTCTAAGAGACATGAGATGCCCTTGACTAATATGCTTGAGGTAGAACTGTTCGATGTGTGGGGAACAGACTTTATGGGACCTTTTCCGATTTCATATGGGTTTGAATATATTTTAGTGGCAGTTCATTATGTGAGTAAATGGGTAGAAGCTGTAGCCACTAGAACTTGTGATGCAAAGGTTGTTTTAGAATTTTTGAGAAAAAATATATTCATGTGGTATGGAGCCCCTAGAGCCATTATTAGCGATGGTGGTAAGCATTTCGTTAACCACCAATTTAAGGCTTTATTGAAAAAATTTGGAGTTAGGCATAAGGTCGTGACCCCTTATCATGCTCAAGCTAATGGTCAGGTTGAAGTGTCAAACCGGGAGTTAAAGGCCATTTTAGAAAAGACGGTCAATGCATCTAGAAAAGATTGGTACCATAAGTTGGATGACGCTCTATGGGCTTATAGGACAGCATTTAAGACACCAATAGGGATGTCCCCTTTTAGGTTGGTTTATGGGAAATCCTGTCACCTCCCAGTGGAATTAGAGCATAAGGCTTATTAGGCTACGAAATTTTTGAATTTTGACCTTGAGAATGCAGGAAAGTGCAGGGCCTTGCAGCTGAATGAGTTAGAGGAGCACCGATATTGGGCATATGATCATGCCATGAAATACAAAGACAATACCAAGAAGTGGCATGATCGGAAGCTGGTGAGGAAAGAACTTGTACCTGGAATGAGAGTACTCCTTTATGATAGCAGGTTGCGGTTATTTCCCGGAAAGTTGAAATCGCGATGGAAGGGGCCCTATGAGGTTGTGGTAGTTTATAAGTTTGGAGTGGTGACATTGAGGCACCCGAGGTTTGAGAATGAATTCAAGGTGAATGGACATCATGTGAAGCCTTATTTTGAGTCTTCATTTGATAGTGCTTCCGCGATTGTCACTCTTGTAGATCCTTGACGGTATTTAAAAGTTCAGCTGCGGACTTGTTAAATGTAGAACTTCTTCTTAACTTTGTAGGTAGTTAGTTTTGTTTAGTTTTGACAAATTTGTGTTTATTAGTGAAACTCTGTTTTGTTGGAGAGTTTTCAAAGTAGTATTAGCTAGAAGTTTAGAGAGATTGATGATTTTTTTTCAAGTGTGCAGGTGGTCATGGTGGCAAGGGATTTGGTTACCACCGTGACCAAAGGAAGTTGCATTTTGGATTTCGTTGGTGCACATGCCACGGTGACAATGAATTTCATTGTCACCGTGACCATCGGGTAAGTAACATTCTGTTTTGAGGTGTGCACATGTCACGGTGACAATGAAATTCATTGTCACCGTGAGGTCAGGTGAGTTACATTCTGTTTTCAAAATGGGTTATGTCACGGTGACAATGAAATTCATTGTCACCGTGACCCCATGGCGGTTCAATTCTGGATTGAAAATTTTGGGTATGTCACGGTGGCAATGAAATTCATTGTGACCGTGACCCCCACGAAAATATCTTTTAAAATCCCAGTTTTCCATATTTTATTTCTCACTTTCCCACACCTCATTCACTCTCACCGTGCGTTATTTGTTCTTCTCTGCATTCTCTGTGTTTCTTCTCTCTCTTTTCGGCTACCATTTTGGATAATCTACAACAAGTAAGTAATTTTCTCTTTCTATTGCTTTGATTTTATTTTTGTTTTTCTCCTCCTCTCATTCCCTGTTCTCGTTCGTTCTCCATCGTTATGCTATTCTTGTTTCCTTGGTCCAAATATTTCGTTTTGTCCTTTGGTATTGCTTTGCAATCTTGATGTGAATCCTCTTAATTATTACATTCCTTCTCAATTTTTAGCCTTAATTTTGAGCGTGAATGCTTGGGAAGTAGGATTTTAGGGCATAATTTGTGCACAACTTTGGTTGATGATTTTACTCAAATTTTGGATTGGACTTAACTTTTATTGATTTTAAACTATTTGTTATGCATTGTATTGTTGTTAATTGCCAATTTGGGAGGTTGTTAGTGCCCTTGGTTTCCAATTCCAGGGCGTTTAAGCACTGCATACCAAGTGCATGATAAAATGTCTCTATGAACTGATTTTTCAGATTTTGCAACTTTTCACATTTTGAAATGCAGAGTTTTATTTGCCCTAATGTCAATTGTGCTTTAACATTGTCATTGCACACTCTTAACCTCTTTATGCATTGCTTCACTTTGTTAAAATCAAGCTCATTAGTAGAATGAATATGTTTGGGTAGAATGGATTGTTTATTGATGAGTAAAGTTGTAGCCATTGTTTGTTTAAACTTATATTGTTATTGAAATTGGCTAATTGTTTTCGTGCAGTGGCTCCAAAAAGAAAAAGTTTTGCTCTAGCTTCTAGTTCTACCAGCGAAGCCCCCAGCTCATATTCAGTGGACATTTCCAAGGTACCAGCATGGGTTCCAGTTGCTAAAAAGGTTCCTTATGCTCGATTCACTAAATGCTCGTACATCCCAGCGAGTTATTTGGATTTTGGATTGTTGGAAAAACTCGGAATAAAAAATGAAGTCCAGCAGCTTATCGCCAACATTGATTGGGAGCGGGTTTTCATGCTTAATGAGAAAGTTTATCCTACTTTGACAAGAGACTTTGTGTCAACTATCACTTGTCAACCAGGCCGAGACCTCATCAATGATCCAGGTTCTATTTCGTTCTTTTTGGACACTATAGAGTATAACATCACTTTTCATGAATTTTTAGAGTATCTTGGTTTTCCACACCTAGTGCCGGATTGTTATGATGATTACGCTAAAGATGGTGCGTGGGCGATAATTCGAGACACTATGACTGCCACGCAATATGTCTCGGGCAAAACTAAGTCGCATCATTTGAACAGCCACATTCTGCGCATCCTCCATCGGTTTTTCTCATTGTCTATGTTAAGCCATGCAGATTCAGCGGGCCAAGTCAACTTACCTGAAGCCCTGTTTCTCACGTGCATGGTGCAGGGTGTCCGAATTAATAGCGCCACGCATTTCTGGCACAAATTGGAGAAGATGCAATGGAAACCGAAAAAGGTGACAAAAATCACACTTGGGGGATTTGTCACTGCCATAGCTAAGCGTGTCCGTCACCCCTTGAAGAAGTATAAATCCTTGCCTTCCATTGCTATAATTGATCAGAAGATGCTCACAAATATGAAGGTCATAGTGAAGGATGTGACAACAGCTGACGGCTTTCATTTGTCCACTCGTGATGAGTATTTACAAGGCTTCCAGCAAGGTTTGGGAGATTTGCCACGCGAGAATGAGGAGGATCCTGAGGCACTAGCTCCCCCAGCACCTGAGCACCAACAGTTTTCTTCCGCGCAGTATGACCCGATTATGGAGCGCATGGACACCATAGCTGCATCTGTGGACACCATCTTTGTGTCTCAGGCCGACATTCAGTCCCAGATGGACCAGATGCTCTTGGCATTTTCCGCCTGGTCTATGCGATTTGATGCTCACTTTCCACTGCCACCACCGCTAGAGGACTGACCAGGGAGCTTTACTACCTTTTATTTTGTTTTGTTTTTCTTTGTTTTATTTTTTCATTTTATTTTGTAAAATTGAGGCTTACTGGGGACAGCAAGTTCTTGTGTGTGGGGTAGGGGAGCAACTTTAACTTCTTATATGTAACTAACAGCTTATGATGTTTGTTTATTTTTGTTTTATGTTTGTTTATTTTTGTCTTAGCTTTTGGGTACTTTATTGTTGTTGCTTGATTATCCCTATCTTAGCTTGGCTGGCTCTTAGTTATTCCTGTTGTGAATGTTTTGAACTTTAATTTGAGAATGGTTTATCTTAAAAATTGATCATAGCAAATGAGTAGTTGGAAGTTTTAAAAGCAAATTAATCTAAATTAGTCATATATCTTGTAATTTCCAATCTTTTCTGCACTATAGGCTTGTTTGTAAAAATTTGAAAAATCCAGTGCATAAGAGTTTTTGAGTGAAGGAATTTTAGGATAGTTAGAACCTTCCTCATCACCCTTCGAAACATCATAACAACTCAAGCAAGTTTAGGACATGATTTAGGCAATTTCTTTCTTTGGTAACCATTTTGAATAGCTTTTGACCTACCTGTTTACTTCATTTCCATTGCTAGCCCCATTGAGCTGATTTAGTATGCTAAAAGCGTACTATGCATTTTTCTTTATTACACTATTATTTTACCATTTAACCTAAATGCCTTTGACTACCCTTACTAAGAATTGGCCACTCTAGGATTGGGTTGGGATAACATTGAAAGTTAAATTAGAGTATTTATTGTGAAAATAGTGTGGGAGTGAGAAGAATTGTGAAATTTTGTGGTGTTGTCTATTATATCGTTTAAGTTCCCTTTAATGGAGTCAAATTTATGGTAGGAAAATAGAGGTTTTGGGTATCTCATCATAAAAATAAATAAGAAAAAAAGAGAAAAGAAAAGGAAAAGAAGTTGATTAGTAGTTGATTATTGTTAATCTTGGAGTTAGTTGATTATAGAAAAATTCGAGTGTGGGGTACCCTTAATTGGAAGAAGACGTATTCATATTCATGGATATTTGGGTTTGAAAGATAAATTCATTAAGAAAGCTCATCACTTTGTTTTCTTGAGGTTTAATGTATTTCATGCTTGGGGAAGTTAGATGACCTTTGGCAACTATGAGTAAATTGAAGGTAAGTCATGGAAATTTTTTGTTCAGTTTGGATAGTGAGATTATAGGTAGAGTGGCTGACTCTTTATTTGATTTCCCTTACTATTCTTGTTAGCCAATTACCTAACCCAACATTTCAACCTTGGAATAAGTCCTTTTGATCCTATTCTTGATTTAAGTTGTTTAGTGGAGATGACCCTTGTGGTTCCGGTGCTAAAGGAGAGGCTTATGGTTATCCTGAGTTTTAAGTGCGAAACCTGTATGCAAATTTACGTGCATATTCTTTTTCTTTGCTCAATTGCTGGAATGTATTGGATGTTTTGTTTTGAAAAGAGAAAATTTGTTTTGAGCCTAGCACACACACACGTGAAATTACTTGATATAAATTGATTTGAGAATTTGTAACTAAGACCCTTCTGCTTGGCGCTAAGACTATCGTTAAGTTTTCATATTCCGAGTTAGGGTTTGAAATTTCAGGAATGTGGATAATTCGTTTACTCGAGGACGAGCAAAGTCTAAGTGTGGGGTATTTTGATAACTTTAATATAGTACTTACTTTGGGTGTTTAGTTGTGTTTTTGGTCATATTATGTTTCCTTTAGGTTAATATTGCTAATCTTAGTCAAATTGGAATTTTGATGCATAATAGATAGCTTTTTGATGGAGTTTGATTTGTCTTTCCATGTGTGGTTCTAGGTACCTCACGGTCACAACCAAATTGGTTGTGACCGTGACATAAAGAGGAATTGAAAACAGGAGCAGACTTACAGGGGTCACGGTCACAACGAAACTCATTGTGACCATGACATAGAAGTCCATCGGACAGAATGCAAGTATGAAGCATATCACGGTGGCAATCTATTTCATTGTCACCGTGACATGAAAATCACAAAGGCAGAATCAGTGCGGTACGTACCTCACGGTGGCAACAAATTTCATTGCCACCGTGACATAAATTTTTCCTGGACAGAAGCTAAAGTTGAAGACCTCACGGTGGCAACAAATTTCATTGCCACCGTGACCCCTCTCCTGTGCGCAAAGGCAAATTAGTGATCTCGACACCTCACGGTGGCAATAGATTTCATTGCCACCATGACCACTCTGACACTATAAAAACATATTTTTCTGTTTGACTAGGGTTCCGAATTTTTGAGTTTAGATTTCATATCAGTTTTGCGATTGACAATTTTCTATGTTTTTTTTTCTTCTATTCTAAATTTTAGTTTTCCAGTCTTTGTCTTTAGTTTTGAATTAGAAATCAAGAATATTTCATCAGATTCACATAGTTCAATTTCAATAGAGTTTTTATTTTGTGTTTCCAGAATTTTAAATTAATTCTCCATTGAAGATCTAAAGAAGAAGATCGAAGAACGTAGGATTCAACCGGGACTTTCACCTCAATGAATTTTTGGGTTTATTCTTTCCTTTATTCTTTTGATTTTGTAATGGATAGTGAGTAGTCTTTTAGTTGTTTAGGGGATCTCTGAATCCCCTACTCTTGATGTAAAGTCTGAACATATTTTGATATTCCATATATAAATGAAAGGTTTATTTCACTGGTTCTTATTGTCAAATCATGAGATGTATATTTTCAAGTTAATTTCCTGTTTTGATGAATGATTTAATTCATGTATCTTAATTGGTTATTGAATTGTATGATTGAATGTCATGATCAATTATCTTCAGATTTTCTGTCATGTTTGCTGTATCATTTGGACTGCTCCGGAATGGGATCTAGATGTGCAGGTTTTCATGGTTTAAGATTGGAGTGAGGAGTTAAATAATTAGGTTTTGGGTTGTTTGGCTCCGGAATGGGAAAGCAAACCAAACTTAGGATTTTAGACCCGTGCTTAGGCTAGTTGTATGGCTTGCTCCGGAATGGGACGTCATGTAATTAGAGTAGCTTGCTCCGGAATGGGACGCTTGGGTTAAGAGGGTTATCCCGATTTCATTTGTATATGTTTCTTTATGTGTTTTGATTCATGTTTGGGTATGGGGTGGATGAGTGAACCTGAGCAACGTTTTTCTATTCTGAATTATTTGCTTGTTAATTTTTGCCAATAATTTATTTTCACCATTTATTACAGTGATTTAATTTGATTATTTCTGTTGCTTGTTTTTAGTTGTTAAATTCTTTTGTTTTCAATCAATAGTTTACTAAATTAATTCAAACTTTTGGGAATTCTTTAGCATACATTTAATTTTCTTCACTTGCACACACAATCCCTTGGGTACGATAACTCGGGGTCTTAATTTTACCCCACTGTATTACTTGCCGATTCAGTACACTTGCTGAGATCGTGTCAAGATAAGAAAAACAATTTCTTGCGTTTGAGATTCAGTCTTGATCATTCTTTCAACTTTGATTCAAAGTTTTCTTGACTCAATTGCTTGTACAAGCAATCGACAAGGGAAATTGCTCCATTTTTTGCTGCTAACTTCAACCTCTGAGGGTAAATATCTGGGTTAGAGCCAATCTTTCTTTTTCTTATTTTCTGTCGTTCTTTGTTCTCTTAATTGTAGGTTACTGTAAATTGATATTAATTTGTGTGTTGTTATATATTGTTAGTTGTTATAATTAATTTACATGTTGCTGTTATATATTTGTGGCGTAATCACTAAGTTATTAGCTATTATATTTAATCTGAGTGTTACTATTGTTTGTCATTTGTTGTAATTAATATGAACTTAGATTAATTTGATTAATTTATTTGCATGATGCATGAAACATAGTTTATTAACTAATTAATACCAGTTTAATTTTTATTTGATTCTTACTTTTATTATTAATTTATTTTATCAATTTTTAATGTTTACTCAATTTATTTTCTTATTGCAACTATTAATATTTATTTTGTTTATTGTATTTATTTTATTTCATTTAATGGCTTATTTCTACTATAATGTATTTTATCGTTTAATTTATTTAATTTATTAACTAATTGTTTAATTGATTGTATAATTTGCTTAACTTATTTGTTGGTTGTTTGTATTATTTAGTCGATTGCTTAATTTATTTTATTGATTTATTTAATTTGTTTAATTGCTTGTTTGCTTTATTTAATTGTTTGTTTATATTATGTTTTATTCTTTTGATTTAATTTACTAACATTTTATTTTATTCTTTGTTTTGTTGTCCATAAAATTTATTGACTTCTACCTTGAGTAATATTTCTAAGCGAGTCGGAGGATCAAGGGATTAAAAACCTTCAGAATTTGGGTTTGCATTTTTAATTGTTGTATTTTTTTACTTTATTATTTTACGTTGTATGTAAAATGTGTTTTAAATTCGTCCATAATATAGAAAATCATGTTTTTTATAATAATTAAAATTGGGGTTTTTACTAATAAAACGGGACCGATGTTTTGGTTTTATCCAATAAAATGTCACTTTCAAAAGGAGAAATTAATATTCATAAAATGGGATCACTCATCCCGATTTTCTCAATAAATACCAAAAAATAATTCTCTAATTTTTTAAGCGAATAAAATGAACCAATGTTCCTAAATTCTATAAATGTCCCGATTTATGTATGATGTATTTTTATTCTCTTTGCATATTCATTCATTTATTCATTTTGGGCCCTTGTAATTAATTTTTGGGGCAATTCTATTCATTTATTTATTTATGCCTTTTTATTTTTGGGGGTTGTTATGTCCCATTTTTTTCACTTGTAATTTTTATCGCTTTTTTTATTGCTTTCAGAAATGCTTGAAATGCGCTATAAATTTATTGCATGATCACGTGAGATGAGAGATGGAATTTTGATTGTTAAAAACTCATTTAAAACTTAACTTAAGACATTAATAAGAGTGAAGTTCCAAACACCTTCTCTGGTTTAAGACCCTCGAGGTTAGATGACCTTTTCTAGTTTCTTGTAAATTGGGTGGCGACTCCAAGATACCTCAAAAGTTCCTAAAGGTTTCATGAGGTTAGATGAACTTCCCAATGTTCTATTGGGTAAGGAATTCAAAAATTTCCCATGTTACCCAAAATCTAAACACTAACCCTTCTCGGACCCTTAAAGCTGGCCAGGTTCGGGCCACGCGCTTCACAATGAGGGATAGGCACAAATGATAGGCATCGATCATGCAAGGCAGGCCCGCTCAGCACGTGAGCAACGGGCGTTGCTCGTGTGAGGGACAGTTGTTGCTTGAGCATGAGCGAAGGGTTCCTTAATGACCTACGCCCCCAAAAAGTAATTTTCTTACTAAACAAGACTCATTTCAACATAAATAGTTTTTAGTCACTGAAATTCTCTAAATTCGCAAATTTCAATTGCGAAAGTCCACAACTTCACTCCTTTACCAGCAGAACAAGTACCGGTATCTTCATTGGGTAACTCTGATTTGGGCTGCCTCAGGACCTGGTGTCTACAAAGGGCCTTCAAGGGGAAAAGGCAAAGAAAAGGAGGTTTACGAGGTCTAGAATAAAGATTTAATGTTAGTGGATACAAAATCCCTAATTTTTCATGATTTTGTATTAAATTTAGTGCATGTTTATTATGTAAGTGTGTGATTTGTGCATGAACAATTGAATGCAAGCTTGTAAACATAATAATGGAGCCTAGAAATGATTATTAATGTGTTTAAAATGGAAGAAATCTATTTGGTATGAAAACCCCAACCTTGGCCAAATTGCTACTTAAGGTTTAAAGTTATATATTTTGATGTTTAATGAGATTAAAGCTTGTATTTATATTAATTAGCTTGCAATCTAATTGAATAAATGATAAATGAGTGGAAAATAAATTTGAGGACAAAATGGAAGTGATGGCCCAATGAATACCTAAGTTATATTATGGTATATTTGGTTAATTTAATGAATATTATGCCATAAAATAAATGAATAGTTAAATTGGAGTGTATTAATTTATTTAAAATTTTTAAATCAATATTGAATATAATCTATATTGATAATGTATTATGTACTAAGTAAAAATTATGGATTATGACATCCTTAAATGAGTTATGGTATATGTGGAGTGAGAAATGAATAATGAATGAAGTGATATTGAGCTTAGTGGAAAAAGAAACATTTATAGTGAAATGGTGGCATAGGCCGAATGGCATTCCTAAATGAAAAGAATAATGTTGATTGAATTAAGTTAAGTGCATAATGGAAAGTGAATAATAATGAGTAATGCAATTGGCCTTAGTGGTCTGGTAGTCAAATCTAGCTCAAGATATAATTGGCTAACCATAGGGATACTATACCGTGGTGTGGGTCATAACGACTTGCTTGGATAGATTAATGACAGTCGTCCATATTGATATAGTGTTTATAATGTGCAGTGACTATAGTGACAGTGCATGGGTGGTCTTACGAGGTCACTCTATAGTGTAGTGGACCTGTAGGGTCCACTTCCCATATACCAGATACTAATTTCTACTGGGTTTAATACTAGGGAAAAATAGTGCAAAATAATGAAAATGTATTAAAGGGAGTGAATAAGTGCTAAAAATAGAAAATGGAGTGATAAAGGATAATTTACAAAGATAAAAAGAAATACGGGTAAAATGGAATTTTTTACATGATAATAATGAGTTCAGTGTAAAGTATAGTTAAGAAATGGCATAATTGTAAATATAGTGATAATGGAGAGCAAAATCATAAATTGAATGGGATTAAAGGATTAAAATGTGAATTGTTAATAATGTACTTGTTTAGGGATTAAATTATAATTTGATGAGAATTACAGTTAATAAGTGTAATTATTGAAGAAATATGACATGAAGATGAAATGATTATTTAATAATAATATGATAGTAAACGTATTGCGCATAATAAACGATGCATATTGATAATGTTAAATGGTAATGTAATTGACATTAGTGTAAATGGTCAAATTTAATTCTGTTAATGCTTGAATTAGCATATATGTCTTTGTGTATGTATGAAAGCATGAATTAATTATGGAAAATCTTGGATATGTATCCAGCACTGAGCATAATAAATGCTCAACACATAGTTTTCTTTGACTACGTATAGGTACGAATTAGGAGCCTAGAGCAAGCATGCAAAGAGATATTGAAAGCAGGTTCACAAGCAAGCTTGAAAGAATTTTGGATATGTATATATGGCATGTATATGTAAATTAAACTAAAGGATTTAGTTATGTGTTATGAATATTTTCAATATTTAGACAAGTATGGTGTGTGTGTGATGGATGACTTATTTTGACATTAGAATAAGGATGGATTGAGTTATATGAACTGTTGTGCCCTCGTGGGCTGGGCTATGGAATTGTTTGGGTTGCAGGAGAATAGGTTGTATATTTATAGCCATTATACTGCTGAATATTGACCAAATGAATGGTAAATAAGATAGTTATGAAAGTAGAAAAAAAATTACTCGATTTAGCGATAAACCGATAATAGTCATACTTCAGACAATTATGGTAATCGCCTAAGCAAGCTAAGTATACGTACAGTGTAAGTGAAATAAGGGTGTTAGAGAAGATCACGTGCAAGTGAAATAAGGGTGTTATAGAAGATCATGGTTATATGGTTATTAATGAGTTTATTGATGATTTGAGAAGGAGAAGAAGTAGTTGGAAGAAAAAGAAAGGAAAAAAGAAAAAGAAAGGAGAGTAAAGTGAACAAGGAGGAAGGAAGAGTTAAGGATTGGGAATTTAACTCTTGTGTGTACATTATGTTAATGACTTGAGATAGCTGATATGTATTTTGATCTCAAATGTTGAATTGAGCTTGTATGTGGTTGATGAATTGGTTGGAATGTGTAAAATTGGCATGTAAAGTTTTAAAGGGAAACTTTGTCAAAATTTCACCAGACCCTGCATGCATGATTTGGTTATAAGTTGAGTTATAGAGCTCTAAATTGAATGGTTCAAGTTTCTTGAGAAATTTAAGTGCCATAACCAAATATATCTAGAAGAAACTGTGAGATGAATCTGGCTCCAAGATGCTCAAAACTAAGCTTTAATTTGAGATAGTAATTTTGTCCCCTCAATGGGAGAGTTTAGGTTGTTTAAGCTATATCTCGAGTTCTAGTGATCCAAATGATATGAAATTGGTGTTTTTAGAAATTTATGATCCTGAGTATCATTTGTTATGGAGAACATTTTGTCTAAAAATGTCATCTATAGGTTTAAAATGGTAGGACAAATTGATGCATAGAAGCTGCCCTGTTTTATCAAGTAATATAACAGGGCTACACGGCGATCAGAAATTCCTGCCTGCCATGTAGAATGCTTTTAGGTTGCATATTTTGCCTAAAATTCGAGTTACATGGCGGTCCAAATTCCTTCTTGTCATGAAACCACCCCTGCCTGTCGTGTAGAATTTTCTGCCCATTGTGTAAATGAATTATGGATGGAATCCTTTTATATCCATTGGCTTACCTGGTGAGGATGAATTCCTACCCGCTGTGTTACCCAGTTTGCCCGCCTTGTAAAATAACTTCCCTGCTATGTAATTGCATTCTATTTTGGAAAAATTGCATGCCATTTAGTTTACACTGCTGGTAAGAATTCATGTCCGCCTTGTAACCTGCTATTCCACTTTAATGAACTATGTTTTCTACTCCATTTTGAATTTTATTTTTGGCCTGGATATTCTGGAATTTAATGGACACTAAAATAATGACTTGGAAATAGTAATTATACATAGGAATTATTAACTTATGAAATGTACAGTAATGGAACGAATTATATATGCATAAATTTATTCTATGGATTAGGATAGTAATAATGTTATACATGTTAACAATCCATAAATTGTTAATATTTGTTCTGAAATAAGGGTTATATGATCAGTAAATATTATTTGTACTTCAATGTGAAAAAAATTGTTCAAAAATATTTAGCCTGCTATAACCGGAACATGGATAGATAGGAATGCCTATAGGGACTTTTATTGCTATAGCCCTCTGTTATGTTTTGTCGGCCCCGTTTGGGTCATTATTCAAGCCCTGTTTGGGTCATTATATCAGACCCCGTTTGGGTCACCATATGTATGACGCGCCGGACCCCGTCAGCATACGATGTTGTTCTCAAGTACAATTTTATGGTCTGAGAATGGATTAAGGTTAATTTAACTCGCGAAGGCTAGTCATTTCATAATGGACAAGGATTCACCCCTATGCCATTGTTGGCGATCAACTTAGGAGGGCATTTGTTGGGCACCACAAGGCAGGTTTAATAGGAGTCATCACCCAATAGAACATTGGGAAATTAGTCCAACCTTATAAGGCCAAAACTAGAGAGAGTTCGGGACCTCACTCTTATTTGTACCCTTGGTTAGTGTTATATAAATGGGTTTTAGGATTAATTATTTTATCTTTCTCCTTAAGCGAATTATCATACTAGAGAAAGTAAAGGCGCACTAAAGCATGTTGGAAAGCTATAAAAGCATGCTATAATGAAAGCAAGAAAGCATGGCATAGAAAAACTGTAATGACCTAAAGAGTACCCTAGTAGGAATTATAGTGATAATTGCTGTATAAGTATAAGTTATGGGTATTTGCGGATGTAATTGAAGGGAATTAAATGTAATGAAGTAAAAGAAGTTGATTGCAGGGATTAAAAGGGATAAATGTGGAGGAGTTATTGGGAAGTTTGCTTCTAGTAGGACACTTTTCAAGAGGAATTATGTGGCAAGAGGAAAGAGTGCCACATCGGATCACACATGCAATAAATAGGGGTGAGTGGAGTCAAATCTGCCCCCACTCATTGCATGTGATCCAACCGGCCATCTCTTCTTCTCTTTTGATTTCTTTGTTCCTTATTTCAGCAATTTGAACTCCTTAATTCTTCTTCTTCATTTAGTTTATTTAGAGTTTGAATTGGATTGGTTTGAAGTGGTTTATTGAGAAGGTACGCATGGGTAAATGGTTTATGGATCTTCATCTTCTTCTCATTTCTATTCTTGATTTTGAGATTGTGTATATGTCTTAAGTGTCTGTATTTGACTTGGTTGTGCAGGAAGCTGTGGATAAGAGGAAAGAGAAAGGCAAGGAGAAGGTTTGATCTTGAAGAGAAGAGGTTCAAGCTGCTTTTGAGGTTGGGATCGTGTGTGATTTTCCTGTTGAATGTATTTGTGTTGAGTTGAGTTTGCACTTAATTTCTTATAGATGCATGGTTGAGTTTATGTGTTGATTGTTGAGGCTTTGCTAGTTGAATTCTGCTATTAGATGCATGTTTAAATAGATGGTAAACTTGGTGAGCTTTGAATCAGTTATGTAGCTCTTTTAGTAGTTAAAGTCAACCTTGCTATTATTACATGTCGAGTATGTTATAGATTTTGCATGTTAAGTACTTGTTATGATTACAATGTTTGATAGTCATCTTGGTATATATTGGTATTTGATTGTGTTAACGTAAAAATAGAGCTTAGTAGTGTATATGACATGGATTTGGAAGTTATGCATGTGAGTATAGTGTAGACACCGGGTCCTGAGGCAGTCCAGGTCAGAGTTACCCGATGAAGAGATCAATGTCGGTTTTCGGATAAATGTATGGAATTCGGAGGTTTTCGTCTTTCGGTTTCACAAGGATTAAAATCTTTTTCTTTATGGCGTGAGGTTTTGAAAGAATTTGGGAAATTTAGCTTAAAATTGTGATTTTTGCTGTTCAGACGGGATGACCATCGGTGTAGGGACGCCCGTCCCTAGTTGGTGTGACCCGTCTCTAGCATATAGGGACGGGCCGTCGTTTGGACATATAGGCCATCTCTAGTATGTAGGGACGGGACTTTGTTTCGACAGACATGCCGTCTCTATGCGTCGTAGGGACGGCCCCATCAGTAGCGACGGACACGTGTCGGTGTGGAAACATTCGTCCCTAGTCTCTCGCCTTGGCCTGTCTGTGTCCAGATTTCCACGCGTACCCTCATTAGGGGCATAAAGCCCGTTGGTATTTAAAGGGATGGCCGTCGGTAGTGGATCTGATCAGATAGCGCCGGATTTGTTAAAATTTAATCAGGATAAGTTTTTATCTTCAAAAATTGGATGAGATATTTGGTTAAAAAGTTGAATTTTAAGCTCTTTTTAAAATTCAAACTTTAAACTGATGCTTATCCTATTGATCTCCAAAAAGTCTATAAATTGAAAAGAAAATTTCATTAAAAGGGGTTGGAAAAATTAACATTTTTTTTGAAGGAAAATTAGCAATTTTTGAGAGAGTGGAAATTTTTAAAGAAAAATCTTTGTGAGCAATTTACAAAAATCTAAAAAATCTCTACTATTTTCAGAATTTTGTTCGATAAAAATTCTTTCAGTTAGTTAATTGTTTCTCAAATTCTTTTTGTGAATTAAGCCAATTTGAGGTAACAAAATTCATTCGTTTCCATCAATCCAGCTAATTCAAATACTTGATCGCTATCAAATTTTCAAAGAAAGAAAAACATAAATTTTCTTTCTTTGATCCATTTTTATTTGATCCTTGTGGAGCGTGTGAGGACCAAAATCATTCGATATTCACCCAAAAAGGTAAAATCCGAGGGTAAACATTCTGGATTGATCTTTGTATAATTTAACTTGACTCATATTAATTGTCTTTTTTTGAAATAATAATTTTTGTTACAAAGAATTGGAATTTTGAAAGGCTTTTTAATTTGTTTTCTACCCCTTTTATCTTTTAACCCATTTCTTTTAAAGTTTCTTGTTATGTTATTTTTCTTTATTTTATTCATGATTTTGACACTAACATGTTTATTTCTATGAGTTATTTTTTTTGACCATGTTGGAATTGGAGTGGTTAATGTGGGTGGTTGCACCAACCTGAGGCTTCCTATCCGGGTTCTTTCTTTACCCTTGACTTTATTCATTTTATTATGAAGATTATTGCAATATTGCTAGGAAAAAGTCACTAAACCATTTTTATTAATTAATTAAAAATTTTTCCTAAATAAAATGGGATCAATGTCTCAATTTTCTCCAGCCAAAATAAAACCATCACATCAAAAATTATTTTATAATAAATACGCAAGGCAGGACCAATGTCCTCACTCCAAATGAATATCCCGATTTTTGTATGATTTATATATTGTTTTTTTTAATGGGGGTTCTATTCCAACCCTAGTTTTATTATAATTTATTTTGAGAATGTTTATTTTAAATGCTGTACTCATTGCTTTTGACGTGAATGATTGCGCCTTAATTAAATGCATCGTGTGGAAAGTTGATGAAACAATAAATTCAAAACTTAATTATAATATTAATCAAGGTACAAATAAATGAGAAGTCCCGAACTCACTCTGGTCTTGGGCTCAATGAGGTTAGAGGTCTAGGACCTCCAAAATATGTCTTGTTCCCCTTCGAAAGGCTTAATTTACATAATCCTAGGCTCCAGGGGGTAGAGGCTGAGACCTCCAAAATCTCTCTGGTTTGCCCAAGATGGATATGTATGTGCCGTCTTAGGCTTGCTGAGGCTAGATGACCCTTCCCAATGTTCTATTGGGTGGCGACTCCAAGAAACCTCTTTATTGCCCAAAATAGATGCACTTGTAAATACCTTACAAGTTTTAATGAATCCCATCCCGATCGCCCTAAAAGCGGGCCCTCGGGAGGTCACAGGGTTCGGCGCGTGTCACAGTGGCGACTCCACTGGGGACATACTTGAGACTTCGATTCGAAAGTACCTTGATTAAAAAATACAGTTGAGTTTTAGTTTAAAAATTTCACTTTCTTTCAAAACTGCATTGCATTGCATTAGAGCCTTAGATCTATGCTAGTTTGGTCCCTTTTTCAGCCCCGGTGCGTTACCGAAGCGCGACCCTACGTTCACTCAATGTAGGGAAGTGTTCAGGATAATCACCAGCCCAAGCCTTGTACCATCATGGTATATTAAATGGTGACCCAATCGGGCGTTACGCTCATGACTGTTGGCAGGGACCATGCTTTGGTAGCCCTAAAGCAACACCACCTTTGACCAGAGCTCATGTAATGGCAATAGATACTCTCCCTAGGTGGTACGAATCGTAATACCTTGCTTGCTGCATGGATCATTATGTATTGGACGAACCCAGATAACCTGACTGGTCACCTAATCAAAGGCTTTCATGCCCCGATAGGCCCATGTAACCATATTCGGGCTACCTAAATACATAACGATCATAATCCATGCATCTGTGCATTAGTTATGAGAGGTTATGCTGCCGATTTTTCATCGTGCACCATATGTGTCCATCGGGTCCTCGGATGATCAATGGGCCAATCCCACCTCGGAAAGAGACTATGACCTCGTGTGCGGGAGTAACAAGGTTGGAAGGACCTATGTGCTTGCATGTGGTTTGTAAATGTTGCATAGCATGATCATGCATCTTAGCACGTTCATGAATCATCCCGACCCTTTATGTTTTACAGCCATCATAGATTCGCCTAGGTGGACAAGAGGGTCTCAAGGGCGGTTACGCAGAAATCCATTCTTCGAGTTACCAGAAAGGGTGGAGTATCCGGACACTTCTTCTGAAACCAGCTGTACTACTTCAGCTCAGTTTTCTTTACCCGAAGAAATGGCAAACTCACCAAGAGGGGCAGATGCCACCAGAGCAATGATAACAGAGGAAGTGAACCCAAGGCTTAAAGAGTTTGAGAACCGTATGATGGCAATGATGGCCACAATGGGTCTGCAAGCGGCCCCACAGAACCCACCACCTCCTCTTATGAGAAATAATGAAAGGGGGGAGATCAGAGAAGACCCCCAAGAGGAAATTCACATGCCACCTGTAAACCTAAGAGCTACTACTTCAGGGGCACAAAGGGGAAGACCAGCCTCAAGGCTAGATGATGATTGGGAAGATGAAGAATATGAGGAGCATATGTCTGAGAAAGGGAAAGCCCCTCAAATTGAAGAAGCCATCTAGAAGAAGATGGAGGAGAAATTTGAAGCAATGACAAGAATGCTAAAAAAGGGCCGAGGAATAAACCCAAAAGACAAGGAGTTAGAAGGGGAGGATTTAGTCCCAATGAACTTTAAAATGCCGGATGTTTCGAAGTTTGACGGTACTTCTTACCCCATGGCACACATAAAGCAGTACTCGCTGGTAATGAAGGGCATCACTTTTGACAAAAAAGCAGAAGATTGAGTACTTTTGCTTGAGTTTGACTGGTCCCAGCAGTAGATTGGTACCATGGGCTTGATCGCCGAACCAAGGAGGACTGGGATTTATTGACGGAGGAATTTTTGAGGCAATACGACTGCAGTACAAGGATGGAAGTTACCCTGAAGGACCTAGAGCTGTTACAGCAGAAGGGAGGTGAGTCCTTCCATGAGTATCTAACCCGGTGGAGGAATCGGGTGATGGAAATGAAGAGGAAATTGGATACTCAGGATCGAATACGGCTATTCATTAAAAATGCGAGCCCGTATTTGAGAGAAGGATTAAGGATGAGAGGACTGAAGGACTGGGAGTCTCTAAAGGACATCGCCATTGAGGCCGAGGGAGAGTACCTTGTTAAGAGAGCAGCTAATGAGAACTATCCCAAAAGGGGTAGCAGTAGCCAGGGGGCAAGTAGACCAATAGGTTCCGCTACTAGCGCGAGGAAAACTGTTGAGGTATCAACTGCTAATGCTACCCCGAGGCATTTTTCCAATCTTGGAAGGTCTTTATCATGGGTGTTGAGAAGACTGATGAAAGAGGGTAAGCTGCAGCCTTTGCCACCCAAACCTGCTAGAACTCAAGGCACACCAGGACATAAGGATGATGAGTATTGTGCATATCATCAGTACACTGGGCATATAACTGATAATTGCAAGACATTGAGGCACGCAATTCAAGATCTAATTGACTCAAAGTAGATCACAGACCCAGAGAAGAGAGGGGGTCAAAAGAAAGCTGGGTACAACAGTATGCCCCCGCCAGTGAATATGATCGGGTCCAGTTTACCCGAAAAGTTTGTGTTAAAGTAATTGTATAGTAACGATGTTTACACTACTATCACGAACCTCCATGAGGGGAGTGAAGAAGGGCTTCCCGCTGCAGTGATTGATTGTTGGTCCACTGATGATAGTGGAACTGAAAATAATGATTCTAAAATCTTTTCTGACCCGTGGGATTCGGAGGAGGATGAAGAAGCAAAGAAGAATGAAGTAGGAGCTGTGACCCGGAGCGGAAGGGTAGCTCCAGAAATCGAGAAGTCCCTAGGGCCGGTTGAGGGCGAAAAAGGAGAAGAGCCGAAAGAAGATCTGATCGTCAAACAGCTGAAAAAGACGCCGGCTCAGATTTCAATATGGGATCTCTTGAGACAATTGCCATCGCATAGACAAAAGGTAGTAGAGGCTTTGTGCGAGGCAACTGTGGCCACAACCATCTCGCCTATGGAACTTCTGGACGTAGTGAAAGGAGGATCGGGAGAAAATGTCGTTTTCACCAGCGTTGATTTGCCGGCAGAAGGCCGCAACCATAATCGCCCTTTGTACATAAGGACACAGATTAACCAAAAGCACACAGCCTGTGTAATGGTAGATGATGGCTCTTCAATAAATGTGTGCCCACAAGTGGCAATGGCGGCTTTTGGGGTGATAGAGGATATGTTAGCCAAATCAAATCTCACCATTACGGCATATGACAACTCGCGTAAACATGATTCGGGGACATTTATGGCAACAGTGAGGACGGGACCAGTAGAGTCGGAAGTGGAGTTTGTGGTACTGCCTATACCTGCCAATTTCTCAACTCTTCTACGTAGACCATGGTTTCATAAGTTGGGAGGAGTCCCCTCTACGCTTCACCAGATGGTAAAAAAGCCTCATGAAGGCTAGATCGTGACTATAAGGGCTGCACGGCAGAATCAGGTTTCAATACTGGAGATCGCTAGGCAGCCATTTAGTGGATTTCATGTTGCCATGATAGGTGAGGAAGAGCAAAAGGAAGAAAGCCCATAAGTGCTAAATATGATGAAGAGGTTGTCATTCCTCCCTGGCGCAGGACTGGGTAAGAATTCTCAAGGGATGCCAACAGCTATTGCTACCAAGGGCAAAAAAGACAGAAGGGGTCTAGGATACACAAATGTGGTAGGAAGGGGTGAGAAGCCAGAAATGGAAATTCCTCATATCCGGAAGACTTTTGTGCTAGCAACCGCAGCGTGTGCCTATGCAGGGGAAGTTGAACCGCAATGGCTAGATGGAAGAATTGTGCCAGGGGTTGAGGTTTTCAATGATGTCTATGACTGGGACATTGGATTGATCAAGCCAGTAAACGGCTTTTGGGATGAAGAAATCATGACCAGTAGGACAATTTGGGACCGTGAGATGCCTGAAGAAGTGATCACTGAGAAGATGGTAGGCACCTTGCTAAAGGGGAAAGCAACGGTAGAGGAAGCCATACAGGAGTTGACTGAGGAGCTTCCAAAGAGCCGAAGTGACGCAGGACCATCAACCGCGGCAGATGTGCCAGCAGAAGAGGAAGAGGAAAATAGTTTAGATTTTCTTTTTGCTCCAGAACTTTTCAATGATGTTAATGACAATTTCAATCTTATTAATAAATTGAATGATTTTGCTTACTTGTGTGATGTTTCCGATGATTTCACTATGCATGATCATGATCATCATCAATCCATATTTGATATTGATTCAACTGATGCTACTCCATTTAATCTTGGAACCATAGAAAACCCAAAAGAAATTTTGATAGCATCAAATATAACTCCTGAAGAGCGAGAAAAATTTGAGAGAATCTTAAAAAAATATAAAAAAGTCTTTGCCTGGACCTACGAAGATATGCCAGGAATCGATCGGGAAGTCGCAGAGCATGCTATTCCTACATATCCAGACCACAAACCCGTTAAACAGAAGCTGAGAAGGCTTAGGCCAGAATGGGCAGATAAAGTGAAGGAGGAGATTCACCAGCAAATCAAAGCCAAATTTCTAGTTGAGGTGCAGTATCCAACTTGGTTGGCCAATGTTGTCCCCGTAACTAAAAAGAATGGCAAGGTAAGGGTATGAGTAGATTATTGGCACTGTCCAACTTGAATAAGCCCTGTCCAAAAGATGACTTTCCAGTACCCCGTATAGATGTGCTGATAGACAGCGCCGCTGCTTGCGAGATGTATAGCTTTGGAGATGGTTATGCGGGCTACAATCAAATTCTCAATAAAATAATTGACCGAATTAAGATGGCATTCATTACGAAATGGGGGACCTATGCTTATCGAGTAATGCCTTTTGGCCTAAAAAATGCAGGAGCCACTTATCAGAGGATGGCAACAAAAATCTTGAATGACTTGATCCATAAAGAAGTGCAGGTATATGTGGACGACATGATGATCAAGTCAGCCACTAGAGAAGGTCATTTTGAAGCCCTGGAAAAGTTCTTCCTAAGGATAAATAAGTATGATCTACAGTTAAATCCTAAGAAATGTATCTTTGGTGTTACCTCAGGGAAGCTCCTAGGACACGTGGTTAGCCAGAGGGGTATTGAGATTGACCCGGATAAGGTTAAGGCTATCAGAGAAATGCCAATACCGCAGAAGAAAAAGGATGTGAGAAGCTTTCTGGGCAGGTTGCAATACATCAGTAGGTTTATTGCTAAGCTTACTTCAATTTGTGAACCGATCTTCAAACTACTCAGAAAAGACCAACCAGTAGTATGGAACGAAAGTTGTCAGAAGGCTTTCGATATTGTCAGAGAGTATCTGCTGAATCCACCGGTGTTGAAGCCGCCGCAGCCAGTCAGGCCATTGATTTTGTATTTTGCTATAGAAGATAGTTCTGTTGGCGCCATGATGGCCCAGGAGGATGAATTTGGGGTGGAATTTGTTGTTTACTACCTTAGCAAGAAGTTCCTGGGCTATGAGGCTAAGTATACAGAAGTAGAAAAGATTTGCCTTGCCGTAATCTGGGCTTCTAAGAAGTTGTAGCATTACTTTCATGCTTACAGGGTACAGGCAGTAGTTAAGCAGAATCCTTTAAGGTACTTACAGGAAGCCCCCTCTTTACTCAGGAAAATGGGTAGGTGGTTGTTGTTGCTACAAGAATTCGATGTAGAGTATATTACTTGAAAAACTATCAAAGGGCGTGCAATGGCTAAATTCCTGGCAGAACACCCAATTCAAGGAGACTCGTATGAGTTTAACTTTCCAGATGAGGATGTGACAGCTATCAGAGTTCAAGGTTGGCAGTTACACTTTGACGGAGCCGTGAATAACAAGGGGGCAGGAGTAGGGATCATTTTAACAACCCCGGATGATGAGAAGCTCCCTTTGGCCAAGAAATTGAGGTTCAAGGCTACCGATAATGAAGCTGAGTATGAAGCGTGTGCCTTTGGGTTGGAGGCGTTGATAGCCTTAGGAGCAAAAAACGTGGAAGTGTTTGGTAATTCCTCCCTGGTGATCAATCAAATTCGAGGTGAATGGGCCGTTAAAGAAGAGAGGCTAATGCCATACATCAAGCACTTGAGAGACCTGAGTAGTCAATTTGGAGTGTGTACATTCCTCTTTGTTCCAAGGGACGAAAACCAGTTAGCCGATGCGCTTGCCACTTTAGTCTCAATGTGGGACAACCCCGAAGGGGTGGTTATGAGGTAAGTTTTGATTTTTAGCTCTGAGAGACCTAGCTTCGAATTTAAATTAGTCATGGAGATAGAAGCAGCCGATGGGAAGCCGTGGTATTACGATATTAAGAACTATCTAGAGGATGCGACGTTTCCAGAGGAAGCTACCGAGAAAGATCAGAGAATGATTCGCAAGCTATCTACTCAGTTCATTTGCATAAATAGAGCACTGTACAAACGACAGGCTGATGGTATCCAGTTGAGGTGTTTGGATGAGAAAGAGGCTAAGAGGATGATGGAAGAAACACAAGCCGGAGTATGCGGGGCCCATATGAACGGGCTGACAATGGCCAAAACGATTATGAGACAAGGATTCTTCTGGCTCACCATGGATAGCGATTGCTCGAAGTATGTAAAGCAGTGTTAGTTATGCCAGCAGTACGCAGATTTAAGGCATCTGCCCATTTTGAAATTACATAATCTGACATCATCTTAGCCATTCGCAGCTTGGGGGATTGATATTATTGGGGAAATACGCCCCACGGCCTCCAATGGGCATAGATACATCATTGTCGCCATCTACTACTTTACCAAATGGGTAGAAGCTGAGTCCTTCAGGAAAGTTGATGCTCGGGATATGGCGAAATTCAACGAGAAGAACTTGATATGTAGGTATGGCCTTCCACACCATGTGGTATCTGACAACAGGGTCCAGTTCATGGCCGAAACGAAGAAGTTACTCTAGAAGTATGGTATCAAGCACCACAAGTCTTCTTCGTATCGTCCTCAAGCCAACAGGGCAGTTGAAGCCGCTAACAAGAATGTCAAGAGGATCCTGGCTAAGATGGTCCAGAATTATAAAGATTGGGCAAAAAAGTTGCCTTTTGCATTGTGGGGTTACAGAACAACCATCAGAACTTCAACAGGAGCCACTCCATATTCTTTGGTATATGGGACGGAGGCAGTATTGCCGGTCGAGGTCAAACTTAAGTCACTGAGGGTATTAATGGAAGTAGAGATTCCGGAGGCCGAATGGGTACGGCAGCGGCTGCAATGCTAGAACATGTTGGATGAGAATAGGTTAAAAGCCTACTATCACAACCAGATCTACTAAAAGAGGCTCGCTAGGTCTTTTGGGAAGAAAGTCAAGAAACATCCATTGAAGGAGGGGGATCTGGTATTTAAACAACCAGGTGCACCGGATATTAGAGGAAAGTTCAGACCAACGTGGGAAGGACCGTTTATCCTCAAGAAGCTCCTGTTAAAAGGAGCTGCGATTCTATCGGATAGCGATGGCAATGAATTCAAAGAACCGATCAATATTGATAGACTCAAGAGGTTCCATGGCTAAAGATAATAAAATCAAAAGAAGAGAATAAAAGCCACACGGGTCAAAAATCGTAAAAAGGCGGCCTTGCTAAAATTGGGCGCCTCGTCAGGGTGAAAACCGAAAAAAGGCATCCTGGGCAAAAATTAGAGGTTTGAGAGAAAATATCCAATCGTGAAAACCCGAGAAGGCTGATTGGTAACGGGAGCTGATGTTATCAAGATTTGGTTCTATGAATGAATGTAGTCTTGCATAATTGAATTAGTGTCAAAAATGATCATGTATGCTGAAATCGTACTGAAATATACACAATGCTGTGAAATAAAATAAGACTTGACTTATTCATTTACATCGTTGTCCAATTTTGCTTTAAAAAGAAACATATTGCTCAAAATGCATGCAAAGCTAAACTGTGCCCTACTACTACTCTTGCCAGCTAAATGCCTCAGTCGCCGTGTTCGGTTGTCAGATGACGGGCTAAGTATCCACCTCTTGTACGCGCTGGTAGAGGTGACAGAGTGGTTCCCGAAGGGAGGTATGATAGTCTTCAATGGAAGTTGGCTCTAGAGCTCATGATAGCGGGAGGCAAAAGCCGCAGAAAGGACTCAACCTCAAAAGGATAGAGGGAGTCTCACCACATCCTGAGTCATTCCAAGTTGACGAGAGCAGCGGGCCGTGATGTAGAAGGTTGCCTCACGAAGCCCGCATAGGGGAATGCATCCTGAAGACCCATCAATAACTGCACTGGATAAGGGAAGCCAAGCATGCATGAAGCTAATATCCTCATCTGATATCTCACTGAATCTGGTGATGCCTTCGTCAGGGGTCCCAGGTAGGTACAGATGCTGGTGAGGAAGGAAATGCTTTGCAGAGTACTGACTAATGACCCTAGGAGGTGGCTCTAACAGCAGCTTCAATTTCTCTTGCAACCAAATCTGAAAGAAGAAGCAAGGAAAAATAAAAGCCAAAGAAAATAAGATAAAAGGCAAAGAAAAGCCGCTGGAGTAAATTGGATTTACTTCAGGCAAAAATTAGGCATAGGGTTGTGTGAAAATCCGAAAGGACGCACTTCCTGCTAAGAAAAGCTAGTGTGAAAATCCACAAGGGACGCACTACCTTTTAAAACAATGACATACCTGGAGTAATAAGGGGCTCCCAGAGAATGAAGTGGTAGGCCCGGCACAGACAGAGTCCAAACCCAAGATTGTCTCAGCCAGAATAAGGGGAAAAGGGGTCAGCCTGTGCTAAAAATCGTCCAAAATTCCAAACAGATGAGGGTCTCCAAGCAGCTCCTCTGAAGTCACAATCAGATACTTCATCAGACAGAAAAGAAAGATGACACTTACGCTGTATGAAGGAAGGTTAGAGAATTCATCCAGTGCTTCAATCAAAGATTCTAAGGCAAATACAGGGCCCTGAGGAACTAGACGAGCAGCGTCAGAAGGAGCTATACTTAAGGACAGGGCAATATCCTGAGGTTGAACCAAACCACAGCGAGGAACGTAGGGCAAAGCACTAGGAGGATACCAGCTCCCGATAATAGCAGCAAGTTCTTCAGGCAGGGGGCATATTTCCTGGTAGGTGAACCTGAAAACATGAAAACGAGGGTCCCAGAAGTGGGCCGCAGCTAAAAGAAGGTTGTGGTCTATCTGGACTCTTCGTAAAAATCTCATCCCAGAAAGGGGGGCAAGGGTGCTATTTTCCCAAGTATGAGCATTGTTTAGGATACGGTTCATTTTTGGAAGGAGAGGAGAATTCATTCCTCAGGGGCTAAAATCGAAGTCACTAAAGGAAATAAAGAAGGAAAATAGGAAAAAACTGCAGAAAATAGCCTATTATGAAGCTAAAATGAGAGAAAAGGCACAGAATCCAAGAAAATTGTGAATTTTATAAGATTGATTTATCGACGGCTAGCCCGTCCCTCACTCAGACGGTTATCCCGTCTGTAATTGTCCACTTGGCAGATCTTTGCATCATCACGCGCATTAATTAGGTAATTAATGAAGGGTAAAAAGAGAAATCCGGAAAGATAGACGGAATGCCCGTCTGTCGCTGTAGAGACATAAAGCCCGTCGGTACTTAAAATCTATATAAAGACGCTAGTACCGACGGACTGTCACTTTCTTTTCTCTTTTCTTCACACTGACGTTCTTCCCTTGCTTTTCAATTGCATTTTTTCGTTTTTTGCCTTTTCGGTTGGTTTTCTTTGCACCAGCGTCTTGTCCTTTCTCCTTCATTGAGTCTCAATTTCCAGGTTAGTAAAATTCTTCTATTTTTCTTATTATTTATTTATTTATTTTTCTTATTATGAGTAATGTAATTTTCATTTTTGGATTAGTGTAATTAGGAGCCTTGCTAATTGATTTTAGTTGTTACTGCCTGAGTTGGAATGCCATTGTTTAGTTAATGTTATGTTTTTTAAGTGCTTTAAGCGCACAAATTAACACATAGAATAAATAATTCAGTTGAGCTAAAAAGCATGGATATATGCTATTTTGAGAACAATTAATGATGGATGCATATTTATTTATTTTTAGTTAGATGTACAGACCTGGCCTTAGGAATGCATGCACATTGGAACCAGTACTAAGAATTAGAAAAATGAAGCGAATCTGAAAATGTTGCACAGTTGCTTGGGGCCTGAGGACTGTCCCTTTTTCTTTTTCTGTTTTCTCATGCAGGACGTTGGGCACACCCTTGCCGGGGTGCTGCCCAAATTTTTTTAATCCCTTCGGTTTAAACTCAGCCCTGTCAGAATGCTGCCTAATTTTTTGTTTTTGTTTATGATTACGATGTCAAACTAACTATTTACTTTATTTCTAGGATGCCACTGCGACGATATGCTCTGCACGATCAGCCTGAGCCTCAGGCTCCGGATTGGATGAGTGCTGAGGCCAGACAGAGGTATACAGCGTTGGCTGAGGTGCAGTTCCGAGCTAGCTGCTTTATCTCTAGGCCATTCCTTGAGGCTCTAGGGATGGCAGATGAGGTTGATGCTCCGATGGCGAGTGCAGGATGGACTGAGTTTGACGCCTGCTTTTCAGACTCATCGAGAGATAGTTCGGCAGTTCCTTGCTACATTACAGTACGGGGGGTACCAGAGGTCCGACATAGAGGAGGGTGTCATACAGTTTTAGATAGAGGGCCACCAGTTTAGCATTACCCGTCTGCAATTTGCATAGGCTATGGGGCTTCCACTTGGGCAGGATGTTATAGTGCCCCAGAGAGCAGTTAGATGCCACCACTGGGCGGCCATTGCCTTACCGGGAGTGCCGTATGACCATGATACGGCAAAGAGTACGGTACTCTCGTCATAGGCCCTTCGCTATGTTCATAGGGTTTTATCCAGCTCTTATCTGGGACGAGCTGGTAACCCAGGGTCTCTCAATGCCGCAGAGGTTTGGAGTTTATGGGCCATGGTGTCAGGCCAGCGGCTCAACATCAGCCATGAGATTTTGGTTAACTTGGTGAGAGTATCTAGGAGGACAGCCCCTGTAGTATATGTTGGTGGGGTTATTACTAGATTGCTTTTGAGTTTTGGTGTCCGTCCAAATATCCTTAGACGTGCCTTAGAGGAGAGTATTTATGTAGACGCTCCGGCAGCTATTACGATGGCTATGATATTACCGATACCGGGATAGGCCGAGGCATGTAGACTCCGCACTATTCATAAGACCAGACGTGCATTTAGCCTGCCCTCACTAGAGCCAGTAGAGGAGCAGCCTCAGGAGTAGCCTCAGATGGAGTAGCTTCAGATGGAGCACCAGCCTCTTGAGCCCCAGCAGTACTAGGAGGACCAGCCTCCTCGACATCTAGAGCACCAGGAGGGTCAGCCCCCGTAGCAACAGCATGAGGAGGAGCATCCGGGTACACCTTCTGACATGGGGATTGAGTTCACCCTGGATGACATGTTTGGTACTCCTCCGGTGCAGAGAGTGCAGAGTCCTACTCCTCCTCCACCATCGAGAGTACAGCGGACAGTTCATCGGGCACCTGAGAGATTCAGTCCATATGCCAGAGCAGGGGACCCAGGGGCATCTACTTCTACAGCTCCACCTCTAGAGCGGGCACCAGAGTCAGTTCCCCCTCCATCCACACCATCGACTTACCCGGCACAGCCAGATTTTACTGCGATTTTGACTTCTATGTTCGCATCCTTTGAGCACAGACAAGAGGAGAGAGACAGGGCCCTTCTTGGGCAGCTCGGGGAGCGAGATAGAGTCATTTTAGAGTGGATGGTTTAGCAGCAGGGTATCATCCAGGAGCAGGGGAGGCTCATTGATTATTTGAGACGGGAGCAGGAGAGACTCATAGGTCAGTTGAGGCAGAAGATGAGGGCCTCCCAGGATGAGGTGACCCAGAGATAGATGCATTTGTATAGATGGTGGATGAGTCAGTCGAGGCTCTCAGATTCAGGATCCAGGTCGTAGAGGGTGCCATACCTCCCATCGCCCAGTCCATGCGAGAGTTTAGAGAGCAGACAGAGGATAGGCTGAGAACTATAGGGACCACCTCTACAGATCAGACCCTCCGCCAGAGCGACGTTTTTAGAGAGTTAGGGGGGGTCGTCACTGATACGCTATAGTTCATGACGGTATGTGCATAGCCTTTTCTTGATGGGTATGCTTAGGTCCAGTTCCAGCAGCTTGACCCAGCGAGAGCGCAGACGTTATCAGTACAGGTGGCTGTACCTCCCAAATACCAGAGGCAGGCCAGAGCCTCGGCTACTCAGGAGGCCGGACCATCAGCCCCTCCCAGTCAGCCACAGCCGGTTCATCTATCAGATGATGATGATGATCCAGAGGAGCCCTCAGATTATGTGCCATTATAGACTTTTCAGGGAGTTCTTCTAGCTTTATATTTCTGCTTTTGTTGTAATCACATCTGTATATTGTACAAAATTTAACCTCTTAGTGGAAAAACATTTATGGTTAACCTGTTAATTGTGCATGTTATTTCTTCATGATTTAACTTTCTTAAAAAAAAAGAGAGAAAAAAAGAGACAATTGATCATATGGTAAAAAGGATGATAAATAATAAAGGGCAACATTAAAATGTTCATAAATCTACCAATCGAGTTAATTGGCGCGAGAATTAACAAAAATCTCTTATAATACAGGAACATGGTTTTAACCAATTCGAAAATGACCAGCAGTCAAAAGGAAGGATAAGCAGATCAAACACTATGTCCTTCAAGATCACATTCAATATTAGATGAGAATCAACATATCAGAATCGTACCTTGCAGATTGGATGGGGGTTAGTAAGGAAAGACGGGACTAGCAATATAAATCAGACATCACGCAGGCTGAGATGAGGCTAGTGGGACAGATTAGCCACCGTGCATGCCGAGACGAGAACAGCGGGGTACACGCGATAGATTGGATCCGCACTTCGTAAGTCTAGAGCAGACTCGGTGCAGCTCAAGAGAGCAAACCTCACGTTTTGTAAGTCTGGAGCAGACTCGACGCATCACCATCCGCACTTCGTAAGTCTGGAGTAGACTCAATGTAGCTCAGGAGAGCAACCCTTGCGTTTTGCAAGTCTGGAGTAGACTCGACGCATCACCATCCGCACTTCATAAGTCTGGAGTAGACTCAGTGTAGCTCAGGAGAGCAACCCTCGCATTTTGCAAGTCTGAAGCAGACTCGACGCATCTCCATCCGCACTTCGTAAGTCTGGAGCAGACTCAGTGTGGCTCAGAAGAGCAACCCTCGCGTTTTGCAAGTCTGGAGTAGACTCGACGCATCACCATCCGTACTTCGTAAGTTTGGAGCAGACTCAGTGTAGCTCGGGAGAGCAACCCTCGCATTTTGCAAGTCTAGAGTAGACTCGATGCATCACCATCCGCACTTCGTAAGTCTGGAGCAGACTCGGTGAAGCTCAGGAGAGCAACCCTCGCGTTTTGTAAGTCTAGAGCAGACTCGACGCATCGCTACTTCCACGGAAAAAAAGTAAGGACTGCCACAGGTATGTGTTTCTTTCCTTTCTTCTCTGAATTTTGGTTCATCTAGACGCCAGTGCACTAGTTTCCCCAAAATTGGGGGCAACTGTAGACACCGGGTCCTGAGGCAGTCCAGGTCAGAGTTACCCGATGAAGAGATCAATGTCGGTTTTCGGATAAATGGATGGAATTCAGAGGTTTTCGTCTTTCGGTTTCACAAGGATTAAAATCTTTTTCTCTATGGCGTGAGGTTTTGAAAGAATTTGGAAAATTTAGCTTAAAATTGTGATTTTTGCTATTCAGACGGGATGACCGTCGGAGTAGGGATGCCCGTCCCTAGTTGGTATGCCCCGTCTCTAGCATATAGGGACAGGCCGTCATCTGGACAGATGGGCCGTCTCTAGTATGTAGGGACGGGCCATCGTTTCGACAGACATGCCATCTCTATGCGTCGTAGGGACGGCCCCGTCGGTAGCGGCGGACACGTGTCGGCGTGGAAACGTCCGTCCCTAGTCTCTCGCCTTGGCCCGTCTGTGTCCAGATTTCCACGCGTACCCTTATTAGGGGCGTAAAGCCCGTCGGTATTTAAAGGGATGGCCGTCGGTAGTAGATCTGATCAGATAGCGCCGGATTTGTTAAAATTTAATCAGGATAAGTTTTTATCTTCAAAAATTTGATGAGATATTTGGTTAAAAAGTTGAATTTTAAATTCCTTTTAAAATTCAAACTTTAAACTGATGCTTATCCTATTTATCTGCAAAAATTCTATAAATTAAGAAGAAAATTTCATTAAAAGGGGTTGGAAAAATTAACAATTTTTTGAAGGAAAATTAGCAATTTTTGAGAGAGTGGAAATTTTTAAAGAAAAATCTTTGTGAGCAATGTACAAAAATCTAAAAAATCTCTACTATATTCAGAATTATGTTCGATAAAAATTCTTTCAGTTAGTTAATTTTTTCTCAAATTCTTTTAGTGAATTAAGCCAATTTGAGGTAACGAAATTCATTCGTTTCCATCAATCCATCTAATTCAAATACTTGATCGCTGTCAAATTTTCAAAGAAAGAAAAACATAAACTCTCTTTCTTTGATCCATTTTTATTTGATCCTTATGGAGCGTGCGAGGATCGAAATCATTTAACATTCACCCAAAAAGGTAAAATCCGAGGGTAAACATTCTGGATTGATCTTTGTATAATTTAACTTGATTCATATTAATTGTCTTTTTTTGGAATAATATTTTTTTTTACAAACAATTGGAATTTTGAAAGGCTTTTTAATTTGTTTTCTACCCCTTTTATCTTTTAACCCATTTCTTTTAAAGTTTCTTGTTATGTTATTTTTCTTTATTTTATTCATGATTTTGACACTAACATATTTATTTCTATGAGTTATTTTTTTTGACCATGTTGGAATTGGAGTGGTTAATGTGGGTGGTCACGCCAACCTGAGGCTTCTTATCCGGGTTCTTTCTTTACCCTTGACTTTATTCATTTTATTATGAAGCTTATTGCAATATCGCTAGGAAAAAGTCACTAAACCATTTTTATTAATTAATTAAAAATTTTTCCTAAATAAAATGGGATCAATATCTCAATTTTCTCCAGCCAAAATAAAATCATCACATCAAAAATTATTTTATAATAAATACGCATGGCAGGACCAATGTCCTCAATCCAAATGAATATCCCGATTTTTGTATGATTTATATATTGTTTTTTTAATGGGGGTTGTATTCCGCCCCTATTTTTATTGTAATTTATTTTGAGAATGTTTATTTTAAATGCTTTACTCATTGCTTTTGACATGAATAATTACACCTTAATTAAATGCATCGTGTGGAAAGTTGATGAAACAATAAATTCAAAACTTAATTATAATATTAATCAAGGTACAAATAAATGGAAAGTCCTGAACTCACTCTGGTCTTGGGCTCAATGAGGTTAGAGGTCTAGGACCTCCAAAATATCTCTTATTCCCCTTCGAAAGGCTTAATTTACATAATCCTAGGCTCCAGGGGGTAGAGGCTGAGACCTCCAAAATCTCTCTGGTTTGCCCAAGATGGATATGTATGCGCCGTCTTAGGCTCGCTGAGGCTAGACGACCCTTCCCAATGTTCTATTTAGTGGCGACTCCAAGAAACCTCTTTGTTGCCCAAAATAGACGCACTTGTAAATACCTTACAAGTTTTAATGAATCCCATCCCGATCGCCCTAAAAGCATGCCTTCAAGAGGTCACGGGGTTCGGCGCGCGTCACATATAGGTTGGTTGGGAAAGTATGTGCATGAGAGTTGTGTAGCTCGGAGGTTGAACACATAGTTCGGTTCTGTCGCGAGCACCACAGAATGATCCTTAGGCGAGGTCTGCCCTGCCGTGCTGTGTCGCGAGCGTGAGTTCGGTAGTTGTTTGCTTTGATGAGCCTTATTGCGTGCATGACAGAAGCAATTTAGCATTCTGTCGCGAGTGCGACATTGCTCACGAGCATGATCGCTATGATTATTAGGTTCTGTCACGAGCACGACATGGGTCGCAAGCGCGGCACTACTCAGAGTTTGAATATAAGTCTTTTATTGTTATTTAAGTGTAATTTTGCATTGGATTATGCATGACCTTGCATAGTAAAGTTATATATATGATTACATAAATGAATATTTGAATTATATGCTTGATAGTTTGCTTAGCTATTACATGAAGTAAGTTGTTATGCAATAGTGGTTTGGATACTTGTGTAAATGTAAATTATATGTTTTAGTGCATATTATTTATGTAAAGCTTGAAGGATTCATAGTAGTGGATAGATAAGTATGCTTATAAAGGGCTAGAGTTTGCAGCTGAAACACCCCGATACCCCCGTTGGAAGGATACCGGAGCGCTACCCGACACTCACTCAAAAACATACATACATAAGCGGAAGCATACAATAACGATAACAAATCTTATATAAACAAAACATAATATATATATATATATAGTATCCAAAAATATTACATAAAGATCCTTAAACATTTACATATATGGATATACAAAAATAAATTACATATACAAAATACAGGAGCTGAATACAGAATAAGAAGTCAAACTCCTAGTGGCCAACCCTGCAGATGCGCGATGCGAACCAAACCAAAATCCTACCACCTACACGGGAAGAGAACCCATGCTAAACGATAACACTTAGTAGGGAGGAACAAAGACACTAGAGAATAAGTACACTAAACAGGAATACAATAAGTCATGCAAATACGAATACGTACACATACCGAAATACTTACCATGGCAACAAACGTGATATCACATGCACGACATACCAAAATCATATCCAAACATAATCACTAGTCCAAGCCACTCATTTAATTATAACACTACACTGAACATACACTCACACATCTCAAACATTAGCCTAAATCTCACTAGCTGTAGATACGGGAGCACTACACTACAGAGGATACTGTGAACAGTATCAATTGTGAGAGACCGAAGCCTCGATCACACACTATACTGGAGACCGAAGCCTCAAAAACATTTTTATACCTGAAGGTAGCAAGAGAGACCAAAGTCTCAAAACATTTTATAACTATTAGAATGACCATCTCGAAGGTCGGCCGAAAGACCCAAACGGGGCCATCATAGGCAGCTGCACTCATATATCCCTTTATAAGCATGCTTATCGATCCACTACCATGACACTTCAGGCTCAACTATCTCACTATAACGTAACACTAGATAGCACCAAACCATAAGCTAGAACACTAATCATAGTAATAATCGCTAAGTTAAACCATATCAGAATTAAAATCAAAACACTATCACATCATACTTATGTACACAATTCAAGAACAATATCACTAACAGGACATAAGTAAAGACATGAGCCATACAATAGTGAAAAACAATGCAGAGTGAAACAAGGGAGAAAAATCTCTTTAGAAAATAAGGTAGGCAAGAAGGATCTCTGTCGCGATTGCGACAGAAGCCAGAAACACACTGCAGAGGAGAGACTGTGCACGACTCATGCTCATGTACACGACTCGTGCACTTGAGCATGACTCGTGCACTCCCTAAAGGAAGTCGTCATGACTCGTGTCCCTAGAGCACGACTCATGAGCTCTTCACATACACCTCCGAGTCATGCTGGCATTCACGACTCGGAGCACAGTAGCTCACTTCACACTTGTGCTCGATCTACTGAAAGAAGCTATCACAAGTCCTGCACAACGTCACCACTCGTGATAATTTCCAAAGACATGAGTCGTGCTCCAGTGCACGACTCGGAGTAGAGGGAAAACTAGGCCGCCCGCGCGAAACTGAAATCGTCGTGCTCGCGACAGAGTCGAGTTTCTCAGTTCCACAGCACAAATCTCAAACATTCAACTTTCAAAACTCAGTTCAAAACCACTGAATCATGCAATAACACTTACCTCATCATTCAAATGCATACCAAACATATTAAAATCAAATTATAAACATCATACACTAATTATTATCAAGAATTTCACTCAAACTACAAATTAAATCACAAGAACATTCAAGCTGGAAAATTTACCCTAACTCATGCAATTTCCCTTCAAAACCCACGTGCAATCATTCTCAACACTGACAAGCAAAGCCATCATACCCACTCAAATAACCCATGCATATACACATATCAAACACTCAAAATTCTAGAAATTAAAACACAACACACACACAATGATCCAAAAAGAACAAGGCAGACAATTCCCAAACCTCTTGAAGTCCAACACCAAGCTGTTCTTCAACCTTAAACCTCCTCTTTCCCTTTATCCTACTTCTTTCCACCAAGAACTTGCACAAACAAACCCAAAAATTTTTAATCCAAAACCCTAGATTCCCAAAATCAAAAGCAAAACTAGAAGGAAAAGAAAATCAGAGTACATGCAACCCAAAACTAAACACTTACCTCTTCAAAATAGCTCTCAAACTATACCAAACCAGCTCCAACTCACAACACCACACAACAAAGGAGATGAAGAGCAAGAAACAGGAAAGAAAGAAGAAAGAAAAGACAGCATGGGAAGGGAAGGGAGGGCAGTAACGGGAACTCAACAAATTTGCCTTTCCCTTTCTCTTCTTTTCCTTTTCTTCTTTCCTCAATTAATGCCCACACCTACCAAGACCACATGTCACAATCCTCTAGATCCACATGTCCCTCTCATATTGGTCCTCTTAGTCGAATATCTTGACTAACCAAAAGCAAATCACTCACTAGATAAATTATTTTCTTCAATTAAGTCCTCAATAATTTCAATCCACTTACATAATTACCGAAATACACTTAATATATTCAATGTGCATGCAAATTCCAACTAGGCCATTTTTGGGGTGCTATAGCAGCTACTAGAGTTTGCCCATTTGGGTCTAGAGCTTGGTACCTTTGGGTATCTATATGATTTGAGACTTTGGTCTCTAGATGTTTGATACTACTAGTCAGTATCTAGAGCACTCGTATCCATCATTAATGTGCATTCAAGCTATAGTTATTGTATGTTTGTGTATGAGCAAGTAAAGTAGTGATCTACCATATGTTAAAGAATGTGCATGTTTATAAATATATGTGAGATGTTGTGATAGATAATCACTTATTGTATAGGATGAATAATAAACCTAGAGAAAATGTATATGATAAAGGCATGTGTTATGTAAAGTGTGCATGCATATGATAATTGTGGCATGGAAAGTATAAGTAAGCGATATAGAATGCTATTATTATTGCTTATGCTGATGTTTATGTCATAGATTATTAATGTATAATGCATGTATGTGTGCTATCGGTATGTGTATATATATGTATTGTTGTGACTTCGTGTGAATTCCTTTGCTTCTGTATATCCCTACTAAGCGTTATCGCTTAGCACAAGTGTTTTTCCATGTAGGTATGCAGGATCGATTCGATTTTATGAGTCGTGCATCTGCTGGCCACTAGGAGCTTGAGTGGAATTTTACTTTTGTCTAAGATTCTTTTCGTTATGATAATACAGTGTATATGTAAAGAGAATGCTTGTAATAGAAGTTATAAGGCTTTTGATCTTATAATATATAATGTTAACATTTTGTAATATGAATATTTTAAAAGTTTACTAATACAAGTATATTTTGTTTATTGATGTTTTCTTCCGCTTACATGTATGTTTTAGTATTGTTTCACCTTAGCTTATGATGATGGTATTGTATGTGTGTTTGTGTGCGCGTGACGACCCCGATATCCTTCCAAAGGGTATTTGGGGTGTTACAAAAATGATAAAATCATAAAAAGATAAAAATATACATAAATCGAGATATTTATTAAGTATTAATTTTAATTGGGAGCGTTGGTTCCCGCATGCAATTTATTGTGAAAGCAATTATGTTTATTTTGATGGAAAATTGGGATGAATGATCCCATGAAAAAATACATGTTAATTTATATACAAAAACCATTTACAATTTAAGAAAAGATTATCAATTTAAGTGTGAGTTTTGAGTAAAAACTAGGACATCGGTCCCATTTTATTAATAAAAATTCGATTAGTAGAAATATTTTGTATGGTGATACTTTTAATGCGAAAAAAAAATCTTTATTATTACATGCCTCTCAATGGAAATAAAAGAATAATAATACAGGCTAAATGAATAAATAGTAAATAAAATAATCCTAAATTATTCTCCGTCACTTGCTTTGTCCAACTCGGGGACATGCAGGATATTCCTCAAGAATACACCCACAAAGGAAATTATGTTAGTTAATCTTTGAAAGAAATTAATTAATTGAACGAAAATAAAAAATAAAAGAATGAAAGAAAACTAAATACTTAAATTAGCTAAAATAATAAATAAATAAACAATTTAAAGAATATTTAGCGAAATAATTAAATGCATGATGTAGTCCAAAATTCATGCAGCATGCATTAACAAGCATATGCTAAAGCCATAAATAAATAAAGATATAACTAAAATAAAGCCAATTGGCTGGATTAAAAAGTTAACAGAGATGAGAGTAATAATAATAATAATAATAATAATAATAATAATAATAATAATAATAATAATAATAATAATAATAATAACAGCAACAATTATGAAATAGTAATATAATGACTGCCATAATATAATAATGATAATAATAACTACTCAAGCCAAACTAATTTAACAGATGAATTAATCACTAAACAAACAAGTGAATAAATGATTAATTCATAAATATATACAAAAAGGACGAAGGATCACCAAAACCATGCAAAAGCCATGCAACAAAGCAAAGAAGGAAAAGCAAAAGAAAACAAAAGGGGGAAAAGAGATGTGCGTGCGTTCCATGAGCAGGAATGATGCCACTAGTTACTCCCAATCCGATCCGATTCGGCTCATTCAACCTCCAAATCACACTATTACGCATATTTCATGTCTAAAATCATCACAAACTCATGTATATACAAAATAAAATAGATTTAAATAATAAATAAAGAAAAACACAACAATTGGATTTTAGAGAGAGAAAAACAGAGGATGAAGAAGATGATGAACATTGTTTTGTTGTTTTTAGCTCTTCTAATTCAAGAAAACCATGACAAACATCAAATAAAACACAGACAAGGTGTAACAAACAATTTTTACACAATATAATCAACAAAAATCCAAAATAAATAACTTAAAGATTAACTAAAAAAACCTATATATTTACAAACTAAATTCGATTTTTACACTAACTAGAAACTCAAACTTTTTATATTACCTTTAGTTTTTGTATGCTCAAGATCAAGAGGTTCTAGCACGTTAAGGCTCTCTCTATATTTTCCTTTCGGGTTGTTCTTGCTCTCGATTTTTTTCTCTATGTTTCTTTCTTTCTTCTTTCTCTCTCTATATTTCTTTCTTCTTCTTTTGGTCTGGAGAGCCACCTCTCTCTTTCCAGGTGGGTCCCCTTTTATACTAAAATCACCCCGAGCATTAAATGCCCAAGATAAGAGTTTTAAAATATCCTCAAAAGCAAGAAAAAAATCCAAACCAATTTTATCCCTTGTTTTCGAGTGTAGAAAAATCGAGAAATGGAGAAATAAAACCCAATCACTCCCATAACTTAATGAGCTACAGGAGTGGCTGGAAAAAAAGGAAAAAAAATGGGCAAAAATACTCATTTCTAGGCAATTTTGGGTGAGTCATGGTCTTGGCCGTGACTCCGCTTTTTGTTTTTCTTAAACACCTAGGAGGGATTTTTAAACCTGGAGAATTTTGAAAAACCTTTTTGAAAACCCCAAAGCCAAAGAAAGCCTTAGTGATTCTGTTCTCTTATCTATTTATGAGCAAACATTATCCTCATTAGGTAACTCTGACAAAACCCACCTGTAGACACAGAGTCTTGAGGCAGTCCAGATCAGAGTTACCTGATGAAAACATCAAGGTCTGTTTCTAGACAAATGGATGAAGGTTGTTAGTTTTCATTCTCCGGTTTTACAAGGATTGAGGATTTTTTCTCGGTGATAGAAGATTTCAGGGAATCAGGGGGAGTTAATATTTTAGAAATTGGGTTTTGCTCCACCGACGGGTATACCGTCGGTAGAAGTGATGTCTATCGCTCGCGTGAGAGACATGTCTCTTGCGATGAGCGCCAGCTGTCGCTCACTTGCGGAGCCTGGTCTCTCGCAGGAGCGATGCTCGTCGCTCGCGTGAGAGACCCATGTCTCGCGATGAGCACTGATTGTTGCTCGCTTACGGAGCCTCGTCTCTCGCATAGAGTGACAGCCGTTGCCCGTGTGAGGGACGCATGTCTCTCATGATTTTGTCTCTCATGAGGGGCTCGCCGACCAAAAGACCGAGCGTGCCCCCATCATCGACGCCCGTTGGTCGATGATCTGACGTTATTTGAGTGGGATTTCCAGATTCTTAAGGAGATCTTCCAATATTTTCAAAATATTTCCTAAATCTTTTCAAAATCTTTTAAATCTTTTCAAATCGTGGATTTGATTTTGAGAATATTCTGAAAATAATTCGGTTTTGATTTTGATTTCAGAAATCTTTTTCAAATTTAAATTCTAAATTTAAATTTATTTGAATTTTCTTCCTAAACCTATAAATAGGGGTTGGGAGCTCATTGTTTGGGGTTAGCAATTTTGACTAAAAAAAGAGGATTTTAGCTATTCTTACAAAAAATTTTCTTACAAAAAGTTCTCTTACTTTTATTTTCCTGAAAAATCATCATCAAATATTTTTCTAAATTAAAAGGGAATCCGAAGGAACGACACTAATTTGTTTCTACCGAATCCAGCCGTTTTAGCATTCATAACTGCTATCAAAATATCGAGAAAGAAAAATATAATTTTCTTTTCTTGATTTGTTTTCGAAAAACGATTTTTGTAGTCCAAAAATCTTCTGAAAATCGCACATCGCGGATCAATCCTTGTGGAACTCGAGGAACAAAAACCATGTGACATTCACCTTTAAAGGTGATATTCCGAGGGTAAACATTTTTGGATCAATTTCCTTTGTACTCTATAATTTTATTCTTATTTTACACATAAAATCTTATTTTATTTAAAATAAAACAATTTTTGCTTGAGTTTGCTGCGTGTTTTTTTTTCTTGACCTGGAGTGAACGACGGGCAGAGGATCCACGGACGGCCGTCTCTCATTCGAGCGACGGGCTATCGATGGTTACTATCTCCACCCATCGGTCAGCCCAGGGACGCCCGTCGCCTGCGAGCCATGGGCCGTCCCTGGGCCTTTCCTTCTCCTTTTCCTCCCTTTCTTTCACCACTTATTTCCTTACTATTTTTGTGATAATTTTTCATGGTTTCTTTTACATAATTTATTTTTAGTCTATTATTTTTATGTTAATTGTGGCATTAACATGATTCTTATTTTGATGAGTTTCATTTATTTATTTGACGGGTTTGGGTTGTATTAAATGGAGGACACCGCAATGATCCGAGAATCTTCACTCAGGTTCATTCTTTTACCCTTACCTCTTTCTTATCTTGAGTATTATTATTGTAAATATTATTTCATTCCGCTAATACATGAAAATGGTTAAATATTTATAGTAATTGAATTGGGATTTTTATTAATAAATTGAGGACCAATGTCCTGATTTCCAACAAATAAAATTGATGCTTAAATCACTTTTGTAAATGTGCATGCGACGACCAATGTCCTAATTTTTAACGAATATCCCGATTCATGTATGATCAATATGTTATTTACGACGGGGGTTGTGTTTCGCCCCTAGTTTTGTTGTAAGCTATTGTGTTCTAATTTATTTTTTGTTTATATTTTCATTTTTGCTCCTTGTTACTGGTTTCCTTATATGACCAATGTGCGCTTTAATTAACTGCATTAAATCGAATGAGAAATGGGATGAAACGCTAAATTCAAAACTCAATTTTAACTTTGATCAAGTTATTAATAAATGGGAAGTCCCGAACCTTCTCTGGTCTTAGGCTCAATGAGGTTAGAGGACCATCTGTAACACCCCCATAGCCAGTCCCATTGGAAGGACGACGACGGGCACGCTACCCGACGCTCACTCAATAAAAATGAACATACATGCACTAAGCGAAAGAATTCACTAACAATAATAATAAAGGTAGAACATAAATCTCATATAATCAAAATATAGAGTTATTTACAATAGCCAAAAGATTACATCTTAAATCGTTTAGAAAAATTAATACATATACAAAAAGAATTACAGGAGGAGATAACAAAAATAAAGACTCTACTCCTATGTGGCCGACCTGCAGATGCGCGACACGAGCAATCTCCCAAAATCTTGTCATCTACACGGGACAAGAACCCATGCTAAGCGATAACGCTTAGTGGGGAGGAACAAAACACAACAGAACACTATACAATAATATCAAGCACTAATACTTAAACGCAAACATGCATCAACAATACAGAAACCACTAAAAATCAGAAGGCAGAAATATATATATATATATATATATATATATATATATATATATATACATGTCAGGAATCACTGTATGAGATCAGAATTGAAAACAAAAATCACGAAACAAATACTAATAATCACAATCACGCAATAGATAAACACTTCACTAAACCAATACTAAACTCTTCACACAATAGCCTGAATTTCACTGGTGGAGGATACGGGAACACGGCACGGAGATCGAAGCATCAAAAATAGTTTTAATACCCGAAGGTAGCGCGGGAGACCGGAGTCTCAAAAAATTTTATCACTACACGGAAGATGACCATCTCGGAAGTCGACCGCTTTGCCATAACGGGGCGGACACGGGAAGCTGCACTCACAAACCCTTCTTAAGCATGCTTAATTATCCACTACCTTGACACTTTAGGCTCAACAACTCACTCATCAATCACAACACTTACTACACAAAACTCAGATCAAAATCCCAACATCACATTAATTCACTACAACAATATGAGTATATAAAATCAATAGGACATAAACTCAATCATGTACCATGCAATAGTGAGAAACCGTGAAAAGTGGAACACAAGAGTCACACTCAAAAAACACGTCAGGCAGGAAGGGCCTCTGTCACGATCGCGACAGAGCACGGGTACCTCCTCACGAGCTCGTGCCAGAAGGCATGCTCGCGACAAAGCACGCAAGGCATTCACACAAAATCGAGCTCTATCGCGCTCGCGACAGAGACCGGTCGCTCCCTCCTCACGAGCATGCTCGCGCGGAGGATGGCCACCGAGCTCTCTGTCGCGCTCGCGATAATGTCGCAGTCGCAATAAAAGGGCTCCATAACAACAAGGGACCATTCCGCATTATGTTGCGCTCGCGAAAGAACCTAGAATTGCCCAACTCTGCACTTTCCCGCACTATTTACAATTCAACTTTCAAAACCACTCATTCAATCATGCAAAAACACTTACCTCATGAGTCGAATTTAACCCAAGTCATGTTAAGCATCAATATACACTCAATTCACATTAATTTGCACAAGAATTAACAAATAATCATCAAGAATACACACAAAGCATACTTTATCATAATATAATTACTTCATTATAACAACCTACAAATCACCACAATTAAAATCATACTAGATCAGCACTCTAATAAATCACACACATACATTCACATATAATTTAACACTCAAGAACACTAATAACATGCAACTACAAAAATACATCTGATCTAAGAAGAAAATAGGGGAAAGCACTCCCAAACACATTCAATTAAAGCGGCCAAACCTGGAAATTGTAGCTTCACACCGGGCCCCTCACGATCCCACCCTATCCTTGCCCTTGCTCTTTCTTCTCTCTTCCGATTCTAGCACAAAACCCAGCCATAACACACTTAAATCAAACCATAAACTCACACCCAAAACCAGAAATTAAGGGAAAAAGAAGATGAAGATACCCAACTCCAACCCCAAGCACTTACCTTCAAGAACTCAGCTCAAAAACTCAGAAATCCTACTCAAAGCTCAAGGATGACACAAGAGAAAGGAGGTGAAAGCAGAAAATGGGAGCAGGAGAGAGAGAAAGAACGGGAAAAGAAGAACAAGGGAGGAGGGGAGTAACTTCCACGGGAAGCTTCACAAAACAGCCCTCCCTTGCCTCTCTCCTCTTTTTTTTCCATTTAATGCTCACCTACCCCAAGCCAAGTGTCACCCTCTAATTGGTTCTTTCATCCAATCTTTGACTAACTTCTCCAATGCACCATACACAAAACACACACAAGCATCCCTTACACAAATATCTCCAAGGCACCAAACTTAACTCACACCATATAATTTCTAATAAATCACTTTTCATCTAAGGCACCAAACACATGAACCACACAATAAAATCTCTTAACCGACTTACATCCTAACACCATACACTACAAGCACACTTAATAATTCCTCCCCTTAACTTAATTAATTCCTTTGCTATTAAGATCCTTATTATCCAATTTTCCTTTTACTCAATTTACTGAAATACCCTAAATATTCCGACTTACCACGCAGATTCCGACTAGCCCCTTTTTGGGTTGTTACAATCACTCCCCCTTAAAGAGATTTCGTCCTCGAAATTTCCCTGCTAACCATTTATCAAAACAACCTAAAACTGAAACCGAACTTAACAAAAGCTAATAACACAACTTACCGCAAGGTCCTCCTCGATCTGCTGCATCCTCTCCTAGCATCGCATAAACTCTCGAGCGCACATACACTTCTTCAGTTGGCGATTTTTGTACTGTCTCTGGCGGCACCTGAGAAGGTCGTCCGCTTCCCCTACCACTCTGGTTCCCTCTCGATCTTTGACCACTGACTCTACTCTCGGGCCTATCCTGAAGCTCTTGTCATTCCGAACAATTAGCTACCATGTGCTCTTGGCTCCCACATCTGAAACATGCTCCAGAGATCCTTCTACACTCGCCCCAATGGCGCTTATGACAATGCTCGCACTCCGGGATCACAGTTCCCTTGCTAGAAGGTGGCGCTACACTACCGACTTCTGAACGTACCGGAACCAAACTCTTCACACCTTGACCACTCGGAGCTCCTCTCGACTTCTTACCACTTCCATGATCACTATCCGGTGTTTTCCTCTTGTTCTCAATTCTTTGCTTGATCACCTCGGATTCCTCTAACTTGATTGCCGCTGCCACTAACTGATAGTACCCCACTGGTTGCAAGACTGACATTGCCGATAAAGGACCCCTGATCACCTCACGCAATCCCTCTTGAAAGTGCCTACATCTAAACTCATCCGTCAACAAAGGCTCGGGCACATACTTGCTCAACCGACTGAACTCCTTTTCGTAATCACTCACGGTCATACCCCTCTGCTTCAGACTGATGAAATCTCTCCACTTGGCTTCCCGGTATGTTCGTCACATACTTCTTTTCAAACTCTTGCTTGAAGAATTCCCAAGTCAACTCGGCTGGTCGTTGTGGATTTCGCATCACAAGTTCCCACCAATCGTACGCTGACCCTTGAAGTAATGACACTGCACAAAGCACCCTCTGATCTGTGGGACATCTAATCTCTTGCAAAATTCGGCCTACCCTCTTAAGCCAAAACTCAGCCACATCAAATTTGTCCAAAGCAGTCCCATGAAAGTCTTCTGCTCCTCTCTTTCTTAATAACTCGGTCGGAGCCTTAGGAGTAGTCAACCTCTCTACCAACTGAAGCAAACCTTGCACTAAGATTGGATTCTCATGACCAAAACCCATACCAGGAACCTCTTCTTGCTGACGCTGCGGAGCAGGTTGCTCATCTCTCACTACACTCGCACTACCAGCCGTCTCACCCACGTTCTCACTTGGATCAGACTCCATCTAGACACTGCACAAGACAATACACATCTGCATTAGGCCACGACACAAAACTGACTCTCATGCAAAGACTCGACACATAACAAACAAAGATAACTAGAATCGCCTAAACCGGCGCTCTGATACCACAAACTGTAACACCCCCATCGCCGCCCTCATTGGAAGGACGACGACGGGCGCGCTACCCAACGCTCACTCAATAAAAATGAACATACATGCACTAAGCGGAAGCATTCACTAACAATAATAACAAAGGCAGAACATAAATCTCATATAATCAAAATATAGAGTTATTTACTATAGCCAAAAGATTACATCTTAAATCCTTTACAAAATTTAATACATATACAAAAAGAATTACAGGAGGAGATAACAAAAATAAAGACTCTACTCCTATGTGGCCGACCGGCAGATGCGCGACACGAGCAATCTCCCAAAATCCTGTCACCTACATGGGACAAGAACTCGTGCTAAGCGATAACGCTTAGTGGGGAGGAACAAAACACTATACAATAATATCAAGCACTAATACTTAAACGCAAACATGCATCAATAATACAAAAACCACTAAAAATCAGAGGACAGAAATATATATATATATATATATATATATATATCACGAATCATTGTATGAGATCAGAATTGAAAATAGAAATCACGAAACAAATACTAATAATCACAATCATGCAATAGACAAACACTTCACTAAACCAATACTAAACTCTTCACACAATAGCCTGAATTTCACTAGTGGAGGATACGGGAACACGGCACGGAGACCGAAGCCTCAAAAATCGTTTTAATACCCGAAGGTAACGCGGGAGATCGGAGTCTCAAAAAATTTTATCACTACACGAAAGATGATCATCTCGGAAGTCGACCGCTTTGCCATAATGGGGCGGACACGGGCAGCTGCACTCACAAACCCTTCTTAAGCAGGCTTAATTATCCACTACCTTGACACTTCAGGCTCAACAACTCACTCATCAATCACAACACTTACTACACAAAACTCAGATCAAAATCCCAACATCACATTAATTCACTACAACGGCACAAGTATACAAAGGTCAACAGGACATAAACTCAATCATATACCATGCAATAGTGAGAAACCGTGCAAAGTGGAACACAAGAGTCACACTCAGAAAATAGGGCAGGCAGGAAGGGCCTCTGTCGCATTTGCGACGGTATCACGCTCGTGACAGAGCACGGGGTACCTCCTCGCGAGCTAGCGCCAGAAGGCATGCTCGCGACAAAGTACGCAAGGCATTCACACAAAATCGAGCTCTGTCGCACTCGCGACAGCGTCGCGATCGCAACAGAGACCAGTTCCTCCCTCCTTGCGCGCACGCTAGGCAGCATGCTCGCGCAGAGGATGGCCACCGAGCTCTCTGTCGCGTTCGCAACAACGTCGTGGTCGCGACAGAGGGCTCTATAACAACAAGGGACCATTCTGCATTATGTCGCACTCGCGATAGTGTCACGATCGCGACAGAACCCCGAATTGCCCAACTCTGCACTTTCCCGCACTATTCACAATTCAATTTTCAAAACCACTCATTCAATAATGCAAAAAAACTTATCTCATGAGTCAAATGCAACCCAAGTCATGTTAAGCATCAATATACACTCAATTCGCATTAATTTGCACAAGAATTCATAATTAATCGTCAAGAATACACATAAAACATACTTTATCATAATATAATTACTTCACTACAACAACCTACAAATCACCACAATTAAAATCATGCTAGATCAGCACTCTAATAAATCACACACATACATTCACATATAATTTAACACTCAAGAACACTAATAACATGCAACTACAAAAATACATCTGATCCAAGAAGAAAATAGGGGAAAGCACTCCCAAACACATTCAATTAAAGCTCCCAAACCTGGAAATTACAGCTTCACACCGGGCCCCTCACGAACCCACCTTATCCTTGCCCTTGCTCTTTCTTCTCTCTTCCGATTCTAGCACAAAACCCAGCCATAACACACTTAAATCAAACCATAAACTCACACCCAAAACCAGAAATTAAGGAAAGAAGAAGATGAAGATACCCAACTCCAACCCCAAGCACTTACCTTCAAGAACTCAGCTCAAAAACTCATAAATCCTACTCAAAGCTCAAGGATGACACAAGAGAAAGGAGATAAAAGCAAAAAATGGGAGCAAGAGAGAGAGAAAGAACGGAAAAAGAAGAACAAGGGAGGAGGGGAGTAACTTCCACGAGAAGCTTCACAAAACAGCCCTCGCTTACCTCTCTCCTCTTTTTTTTCCATTTAATGCTCACCTACCCCAAGCCAAGTGTCACCCTCTAATTGGTTCTTTCATCCAATCTTTGACTAACTTCTCCAATGCACCATACACAAAACACACACAAGCATCCCTTACACAAATATCTCCAAGGCACCAAACTTAACTCACACCATATAATTTCTAATAAATCACTTTTCATCCAAGGCACCAAACACATGAACCACAAAATAAAATCTCTTAACCCACTTACATCCTAACACCATACACTACAAGCACACTTAATAATTCCTCCTCTTAACTTCATTAATTCCTTTGCTATTAAGATCCTTATTATCCAATTTTCCTTTTACTCAATTTACTAAAATACCCTAAATATTCTGACTTACCACGCAGATTCCGACTAGCCCCTTTTTAGGTTATTACACCATCTCAATGTTTTATTGGGATGGAGTCTCCAAAATATCTCTTGTTGCCCAAAAAAGGCTCAATTTGCATAGTCCTAGGCTCTACGAGGTTAGAGGACCATCCCAATATTCTATTGGGATGGGGCCTCACAAATATCTTTGGCTTGCCCAAAATGGATGCATATGCGCTGTCTTAGGCTCACTGAGGCTAGACGACCTTTCCCAATGTTCTATTGGGTGGTGACTCCAAGAAACCTCCTTGTTACCCAAATAGATGCCCTTGCAATCTCCTGCAAGTTTTCATGAACCTCTCTCGATTTCCCTAAAAGCGGGTCTTCGGGGCGCCCTGGGGTTTGGCGCGCGTCACACCACGTTAGGACCCAATCTCTACAATATGTATCTAATATTATAATATGTTATTTATGAAACGTACCCTCGGGTATGCTTTGTTCCGTACTCCCGTTATCCACTTCTATGGCAATGCAAGCAATCTTTTGGAAATACAAATGTTAAGGAATATACTTATATATGTATATATATATGTACACACACACATGTATGATTATGACACTCATGCTTAGCATTAAGACATGTATGCCTCATATAAATGTGTATACAGTTACGACCGCTATGAGTGGTCATCTATTTCAAACTTATTCCCACTAAGCCTTTGTGTTTAGCACGGGTGTTTTATCCACCGAAGATAGGTTGGACGCTTAGGGCATCCTTTATCACCAAAGGTCAACACCTTAATAAGAGCTCCTTATGTAGGTTTTGTAATATGTTATAGTATTATAAATGTAATCATTCTGTTATGGCTAGGCACTTTAAATATGTAATATAATCGCTATGACATGTACCGAACCCAGACAGCCTCAGAGGCCCACTTTTAGGGTCCGAGAAGGTTTATTAAACTCATAAAGATTGGTCGCTTCACAATGGACAGGAACCCCTATTCCATTGTTGGTGATCAACTTACGAGGGCATCGGTTAGGCACCACAAGGCAGGTATTATGGAGTCGCCACCTAATAAAACATTGTGAAAGTTATTCTAACCTTGTGAAGCCAAAACTAGAGATGGTTTGGGACACCACTCTTACTTATACCTTGGCTAATTTATATATAAATGATGAGTTTTTAAGATTAATTTTCTCTCTCCTTTCTCACAAATTTATAAAGATAAATGAAAGCCCAATACCAGCATGTACAAAAAGATATAAAAAAAATAAAATAAAATTGTCCAAAAAAAGTGAAAGATAAACATAGATAAAACAGGGACTTCATTTAGGTGGGAACATTGGTTCCGGTATGCATATTTGCAAAAATGAAGAGTTCTTAGTCAAGTGTTCTACCTCCTTTCTCACAAATTTACAAAGATAAATAAAAGCGCAATACAAGCACGTACAAAAAGATATAAAACAAATATAAAATAAAATTTTCCAATAAAAAAAGTGAAAGATAAACATACATAAAATAGGGAGTTCATTTAGGTAGGAACATTGGTTCTCGTATGCATATTTACAAAAATAAAGAGTTTTTAGACAAGTTTTAAGAAAAGATGGATAAGTGATCAAATTTTGATAAGCCAAGCACTCTTTGTTTATGTGTCATTTTTGGATGGAAAACTAGGCATCCGTTCATTTTATTTGTATAAAATCTTTTGGGGGAGTTTTTATGTTTGCATCAGAAAAACATTTTGTTATTACAAATCCAAAACCAGTAATAAAGAAAAGGCAAGCTAAAAATAAATAAAGTACAAAAGAAATTATTAATCCCAATGCAACTCATGCATTCTAGCCTCTGTATCTCCATTCGTCAGGTAAATGAACGTATGCGGGACATTTGGGCCAAACAAAATAAGGGAATATAATTCATTAGGAATACAATAAATAGAAATGAAGGACTTAATTGAATAACAAAAAGAAAGTTAAGTGGCTTATCAGCAATTGTGCATGATTAACACTAAGATGGATTAATTAGCTTAAATAATCAGATTTGAGTTAAGTGAGAATAGGGAGACTTGGTGGATTCCACGTGTGGGAATGTGGAGCTGCCACCCAAGTGCTCTCCATGCAATATAAGGGGTTTGTAGAGCGATAAAGTCCATTTTGTTGCATGTGTTTTTTAGCCATTTCTATCTCTCTCAAATTATGTTTCTTCTACCCTTCTTTTCCATGTGATTCCCTTTAGAATTCTTATTTTAATCCAATGAATTTTGCTATGATGAACAAGTATTAAGAGGTGGCAATTGATAGGTAAGTGGTTTAGTTGGATTACTCTTCATCTTCTCCATTTGTTCTTTGATTTTTAATTGGTATAGAATTTGATGTTGTGTTCCAATTCTTGAAATTGGACTATGTGTGTAGCTGAGAAATCAAAGCAAGATAAAGGGAAAGCTAAGATTAGAGAACCTAGCTCAATAGGAGAAGAGGTTTGGGAAACTTGCCTTATTTTGCTATGTGTTAGTTGTTTTTATTATATTGTATGTTAATGTTGGCATATGGATAATTGCTGTGTGAATGGTATAAAATGTTGGATGGTATATGATTGCTTGAGGAACTCTAATGGCATGTGATTAAGAGATGAACTATAACTAGGGTTAAGGAACATGTAATGTGCCTAACTCTATACATTTTGAATTGAGTTAATTAGAATGGAAATTGTGCAATATCCTAGTTATTAAGTTGATTTGCATAATGTATGAGGATAAAATGGTTGAACAGTAAGTTTTGTGAACAGTATGAGAAAAAAGGTTATTTCCAAATATTGCGTTTTGGAACTCCTGCATAGATCACGGTGACAATCAAGAGATTGCCACCGTGAGGTATGCAAAATTGCATTCTACCTAGTTGCGAACTTGGTATGTCACGGTGATAACCAAAATGGTTTTGACCGTGAGGTACCATGAAATCTATTCTGCCCGAAGTGAACTTGGTATGTCACGGTGACAACTAAAATGGTTGTGACCGTGAGGTACCTTAATTTACATTTTTCCTTGCATCAAAGAACTATGTCACGGAGACATGTGACCGTGAGATACTCAACAGTGGCATTCTGCTCAGGCAATTGGTCTATGTAACGGTTACAACCAAAATGGTTGTGACCTTGAGATACCCTAGATTACATTCTATTTTGAAACCTTTCATATGTCACGGTGACAACCAAAATGGTTGTGACCATGAGGTACCCTGTTTTTGTGAAGAATTATTAGTCATTCATGAGTGATGTCCAAAAGGTAAAGCAATGATTAATTAAGTATAATAACACTTAATAAGTGTTTAATGTTGATATCAAATGCGATGATCATAGGTGACTAATGAGTTATATGGTTTGCTATGTTATAATCTATGCCATGTTATTCTATGAGATATGTGATGAGTTAAAAGAATAGCGTGTTGGTGGCAAAGAATGTGAATTTGTAATTGATTTACAAATGTGTGTAATGGAGCAACAGTATTAATATTTGCTCCAATGACTTGTTGTAACTGCTGGATCATGTGATCAAATAAATTGATAATCGAATTAAATAATTTTAGCCTGCGAGTCAAGTAGTGGATAGATAGGCATGCCTATAGGGTCTAAGTACTGCAGCCCATTGCGTCCAATTCCTCTGGAATCACAATGCGACTTGAATCCTTGTTAGATCCTTCAATGTGAAACATTGAAAATGTTTAATTTTACTGTACCTTAAGGTACCAATGCAAATGAGAGTATCTACGGATGCACTGTATTTGCTGTACCCATGGGGTACCAATGCGATACCCGTTATCCGCATCTTTGAACTGCAGGCAAGATTAAACTAATAAAAGTATCAAGTGAACAATGTGTATGTAAATAAATGATTGTGGATTCAATGTGAATGAGTACACCATTACAATGAAGATTATTATGCATGATTTGAACTATTTAATTATATGACTACAGCATATACGTCTATATGATACATGAATCTTGATAAACTGAATTTATTTTCATTATGCTTGTAATATGTTATATTTTTGTAATTGTGTAACTATTGTATTGTATGCTATATATATGTGTGTATATGTTATTTCCCCACTAAGCATTATCGCTTAGGATGGGTTTGCTAATCCGTGTAGGTTTAAATGCGAGGTGATCCTGAAGGACGAGTTCCGTATTGCCAATGGTCAACACTAGGAACTTATAGTGTAGGTTTTGGTTTTGGGCAATGAGTTTTGTTGATATAATGTTTAATCCTTTTGTATCAAGCTATAAGTAAGGATGTAATAATTAAGTATCATATCAATATGTGCATGATATGTATGTAGTATGTGAATGTGTCGTTATATGTAGACCTACACTATATATGTATGATATTTATAGTAGGTGAATGTGTAAATTGTGCATGAGATATCCGGTGCATGTGAACGCGAAAGTGATGAAATTTTAGTTGTACAGGTTTAGCATGCGTGAATGATAGTGTTATGTGCATGTGTTTGTTGTGTGGCGATAATTCTCGACTGCTTCAGCTGAGCTATTTTATTGGTTGAGAATGGCCGTTATAAGTAGTGGTATCAGAGCCTAGGCTTCATCTTTTATTGGAAGCGGGGTAGTTTAGAGTGTGTATAGTTGTGTTGATCTAATATGGATGTCCTTGTTTAATGTGTAGTATCGATGGATTCTTCTCATGATTCGAGAGAGGACACATCAAAAAGCATTAATCCCTGAGAAACGGTAATGTCCGGGTCTGGACAGTCTAGGCCAGCCTATTTGGGTAATGTGGTTCCAATGGTTCCGATGGAGCCTTATTAAAGATGTCTCAGGACATGGTGAGGGTGCTCGATCGTATGATGACCCTAAAGGCTCCACTGGAATCCTTGAGGAAGCATGGAGCGAAGGAGTTCTATAGTACAAGATTAGATGAATCGGAGCAAGTTGAGTACTGGGTTGAGAAAGTACTGAGGCTTCTTGGAGAAATTAGGTGCCCTCTGAATCAGCGAGTAGAATGTGTTATATCACTGCTTCAAGGTGCTGCTTATGATTGGTGGAAACTAGTCCTGCAGTATCCCATGCTTTCGGATCCGATCACTTGGGAATTTTTTGAAAAAGGAATTCCAGAATAAGTATGTAACCAAGGCATACAGGAGGCAAATTGGAAGCAGTTTCTGAATATGAAATAGAGTGCAATGTCAGTGGCAGAATAAGAGAAGGAATTCTGTCACTTGAGTAAGTATGCACCACCTGGTGTTCTAACTGAGGAGTTTAGATGTCAACAATTTGAAGATGGATTGATTGAGCAAATTAAGGCATTATTGATCTCGATGACCACTGAGCAGAATGTGGGTTACTATCAGATAGTGCAAGCTACATTGCGAGTTGAGAGGTCTTTAGAGATATAAAAAGAAAGAATACAGAAGAGAAATTCTAACCGTGGTGGGTCTCATTCAGGTAAGAGACCAAGGGATTCTCAGATGGCACCACCAACTGAATCTGTATTTCGTTCAGCGGCTAGAGGTAAGAAGCAAGGGACTTCTCATGTGTCTGGAACTGGTAGAGGTACATCTGGTACCAGGAGTGAAGTGCACGAGTGTCCCCATTGCGGAAAAAGGCATAGGGGAGAATGTTGGAGGATATCGGGTGCATGCTTTAGATGTTGAAGCACTGAGCATTTCTTAGCAAATTGTCCGAAAGCATATGAGGCAGCTGGGAATCAACAAGAGCAGAGAAAGGGTTCTTCTATTTTGCCATCGCCTAATAGAGGAAAAGGATGTGGCAGAGGTAGCAAGTCCAGAGGTGGAACTAAATCTGAAACAGTGAACGGGCCTACTGTGGCACCAACTCGGGCTTATGCAATGAAGGCTCGAGAGGAATAGGATGCACCTGAGGTTATCGCAGGTACCTTTCTACTTTATGATGTAGAGATGTTTGCATTAATTGACCCTAGATCAACTCATTCATATGTGTGCATTAAGAGGATATGTGATAAAATGCCTAGTGCTTAATATTTGAAATATGATATATGTGTATCGAGTCCATTGGGGAGTAATGTGAATGTTAATAAAGTGCATAAGGACTGTCCATTAGTAGTGCAAAGTTGTGCCTTTCCGATTGATTTGATTGAACTACCTTTTGTTGAGTTTGATTTAATATTGGGTATGGATTGGTTAAGTAAACATAATGCGATACTTGACTGTAGGAAAAAGACATTGGTACTTGATAATAGTAAAGGGAGTAAAGTTACCGTGAAGGGTATTGTGACGCGTGCCGAACCCCAGGGAGCCCCGAACCGCCCGCTTTTAGGGCTTTCGGGATGAGGTTCTTAAAAACTTGTAGGAAATTACAAGTGCGTCCATTTTGGGCAACAAATAGGTTTCTTGGAGTCGCCACCCAATAGAACATTGGGAAAGGTCATCTAAGCCTCAGTGAGCCTAAGACAGCACTGCTATGTCCATTATAGGCAAGCTGGAGGTGTCTTGGAGGCTTCCACCCTAATGATTGGATGGTCCTCTAGCCTCACGCTTGGGCAAACCAGAGGTGTCTTGGAGGCATCCACCCTAATAGAACATTAGGATAGTTCTCTCGCCTCGTGGAGCCTAGGACTGTGCAATTTTGAGCCTTTTACGGGACACAAGAGGTGTCTTGGAGGCTTTCGCTCCAACAGACTACTGAGATGGCCCTCTCGCCTCGTTGAGCCCAAAGACCAGATCAGGTTCGGGACTTGCCATTTAGTCATACCTTGATTAAGTTTATAATTAAATTTTGAATTTAGCGTTTCATCCCATTTCTCTTTCAATTCGGTGCAATTTAATTAAAGCGCAGGTTGTCCATTTAGGGAAAGCGGTAAATAAAGCCTAATTAAAGTAAAACACATGAAAATAAATACAATAAAACTAGAGGCGGAATATAACCCCCATTGTAAATAAAATACAAATCATACATAAATCGGGATATTCATTAATGATGAGGACATTGGTCCTCGCATGAGTGTTTATTATAAAACAATTTTGATGTGACACTTTTTATTTTGGACGGAAAAAGTTGAGACATTGGTCCCATTTTTATTAGGAAAGGTTCCAAGTTAATTAATAAAAAGGGTTTAGTGATTTTCTTTCTAGCGTGCCTAAAAGAAACAATTTTATAAGATAATTACATGGCAAAATAAATAAGGCAAATAAATGAAATATTATAAATAAAGCAATTAAATATTTGACCCCAACGAGCCTTTTGGATCTCCTCGTGTGCTTGCAAAATTGTACAAGTGAAGAAAATAAGTTGTGAAAGAAAAATAAAACACAAATGAAATAATGTTAGTAATTAAATCAATTAAATAAACTAAATATATAATAAATGATAAAATGAGATAAAATAAAGTGAGATGGCATCAAAAATGACAAATGAATTAAAATGTTAATAAATTAAAATAAATGAGAAAAATGTGTTATGAATGACAAATGAATTAAATGATGTGATTGAAATAAATAAAGCATGTTAATGAATTAATACATGAAAATATGAACATGATAATAATAATGAAAATGAGGATAAGCCAATAAATGAATAAACAACGAATATATAACAATAACAATGAAAAAAAAAGAATGATAAAAAATGATGAATAAAAGAATGATAAAAATAATTAAATAAGTGACATGATTAATTAATGTTATCACAATTAACATGAAACATTTACATGGCAAAAAGATTAATCCAAATGAATTAATTAATTATATGTTAGAAATAATGAGAAATCAATATTTACATGAACCAAAAATAATATATAAACGTATAGACAATAGAATAAATAAATAAATAAATGAATGAAAATTAAAATATACATGTTAATCAATTAAATATGGACAAAATAAATAAAAGAAAATAAAAGTGTCAAGCCCAGAATGTTTACTCTCAGAGTTTCGGATTTGATGAAGGTAAAAAATGATATTGATTTCCTTGTTTGTGGTTTGCAAGATTAGAATTAGATGATAAAATGTTGGATTTTTATTCCAAGGAAAAAAGATAGAAAAAAAAATTGATCAAAAATTCTTTAAGAACAAAAAATTAATTTCTTTGCCTAAAGAATTATTTTTATTTATAAAAAAATGAAAAACGATCTCAAGAACAAACAATTATTTTGTTTGTCTCAAGGAAAAAAATCATTTTAAAAACTTGTTTTAGAAAATGAAATGAAAATTAGATTTTAGGAACAAACAATTATTTTGTTTGCCTAAAATCAATTGTTCATAAAAAATGATTCAAAATAAGAAGAAAAAAAAAACCTTGAAAAAAGTCTAATTGGAAAACAAAGATAAAAAATTGAACTTTGAGAGCAAATAATCAATTTATTTGTCTCAAAATTAAATTCATCAACAAAACCTCTACTAAAAATATGTTTAGAAGAAATTGTGTTCGAAAAAGAATGAAAGATGAACTTTTTTCTTTTGATTTTTGCTTGGCGAAAATCTGAAAATGTAGAGAGAATTTTAGAGGAAGGAGAGAAGAGAAAACCTAAAAAAAACCATAAAAGAAATTCCTCTCATTCTCTTTCCATCGTTTTGTTTTTATATGAAGAAAAAATTAAAACCTAACTAATTAGTGAAAAGAATCTTAATTAAATCAGATATGAATTATTTTAAATTTTAAAAATTGAAAAAAGCTTGAAAATCCCTTAAAAAGTGATAAAAAATAGAATTTTATGGAAAAAAATTGGAAAAAAATAGTTTTGGGGCGAAAATGGCCATTTGCGGTGGAAAAGGCGTGACCGACGCCCGTTGGCGCGCGCGACGGGCGTCGGTCGTGCGCGCGCTCGCCCGTGCGCCTGCGCGCTCCCGCGCATCGACTTTCACGGAATTTTTTTTTTAAATTTAACTAAAAAATACTATAATTTCTAAACCCCATTTTTCAAATATAATTTTAAATCTTCTATTATTTTTTATTTTTTAACTCTAAAATGCAAATTTGAACAAAAATCATCACTTTTAACCTTTTTTCCTGTGAGTAGGCATCTTATCATCATTGGGTAACTCTGATCTAGGCTGCCTCAGGACCTGGTGTCTATAGATATATGTGCTAATCCTATTGTTAATGTGTTATCGGCAATGCAAATGTATCGATGCTTGAGAAAGGGATGTGAGGCTTACTTGACTCTTATTTTAGATTCTAAAAGAGTGCAAGTGAAAAGACATGATATACCCATAGTGAGGGAGTTCTCTGATGTGTTTCCAGAAGAATTATCGGGGGTACTGCTAACAAGAAAAGTGGAGTTATCGATTGATGTTATGCCTGGAACAGTGCCAATATCTAAGGTGCCTTATCTAATGGCTCCTATGGAGTTGAAGGAATTAAAGATGCAGTTGCAAGAGCTGTTAGACAGAGGTTTTTTAAGACCTAGTGTGTCTCATTAGGGAGCACCAGTTCCGTTTGTCAAGAAGAAAGATGGAACCATGAGAATTTGTATAGATTACAGACAATTAAACAAGGTAACAGTGAAGAATCGATATCCTCGAGCTTGAATTGAGGATTTGTTTGATCAGTTGAGAGGAGCAGGTGTATTTTCTAAAATAGACTTGAGGACAGGGTATTATTAGCTGCCTGTGAAGAAGGAAGATGTACCTAAGTCTGCATTTAGAACACAGTATAGACATTACTAATTCCTAGTAATGCCATTCGGGTTAACTAATGCGCCTGCTGCATTTATGGACCTAATGCATAGGGTGTTCAGACGGTATTTATATCAGTTTGTGGTAGAATTTATTGATGATATCTTGGTTTATTCAAGGAATGAAGAAGAGCATGAGCAGCATTTGAGAAAAGTACTATAGATTTTAAGGAAGCATCAGTTGTATGCTAAGTTGAGCAAGTGTGAGTTTTGGCTTAAGCAAGTATCTTTTTTGGGACATGTGATATCTTCTGAAGGGATTAATGTAGATTCGTCTAAGGTTGAAGCGATTGTAAATTGGAAGCCACCTAGGAATGTACTTGAAGTTCGTAGTTTCTTGGGGTTGGCTGGGTATTATAGAAGATTTGTAAAAAGGTTTTCAGTAATAGCTTCACCCTTGACCAGGTTGCTTCGAAAGGGAGTTAAGTTTGAGTGGTCAGATAGGTGTAAATCTAGTTTTGATCAACTGAAGAGGATGTTGGTGGAGGCACCAATCTTAACTCAACCTATTTCTGGCAAAGAGTATGTATTGTACAGTGATGCTTCTGGTATAGGTTTGGGTTGTGTATTGATGCAAGATGGAAAGGTGGTAGCTGATGCCTCAAGGCAATTGAAGCCGCATGAACAGAATTATCTGACTCATAATCTAGAATTGGCAGCTGTGGTGTTTGCCTTAACGATATGGCGACACTACCTGTATGGTGAGAAGTAAGATCTTCACTGATCATAAGAGCTTGAAATATTTGCTTACTCAGAAAGAGTTGAATCTGAGATAGCATAGGTGGCTCGAACTGTTTAACGACTATGATTGTATAGTGGACTATCACCCAGGTAAAGCCAATGTGGTGGCGGATGCATTGAGTAGAAAGTCTGTTTTGGCTATGATGTTAAGACATGTGAGATGGAAACTTACTGCATATGGGGTATTGTTAGCTCAGTTAAAAGCAAGACCTGTATTTAGAGATGAAATGATTACGGCACAGAAAATCGATCTCAAGTTGCCACAGATTTTGCAGTCAGTGATGAGTGGTGAAAAGACTGACTATCCAGTGAATGAGGAAGGTGTATTGTTTTATAGGAATCAGTTATGTGTTGCAAATGGTAATAGATTGAGAAAGAGGTTGATGTACGAGGAGCACAATACTGTTTTTACAATACATCCAGGTGGAAACAAAATGTACCGGGATTTGAAACATCTATATTGGTCGCCTGGTATGAAAAGGGATGTGACGGAATATGTCTCCAAGTGTTTGATTTGTCAGCAGGTGGAAGCGGAACATCAGGTTCCACATGGTTTGCTGAATCCTCTTTCCATTTTATAATGGAAATAGGACAACATCACCATGGATTTTGTCTCTGGATTTTCTTTAACTTCGAAGCAACAAGATGCTGTGTGGATAATTGTGGATAGATTTTCAAAATCAGCTCACTTTATACCTGTTCGAATGGACTATTCTATGGACCGATTGGCTGAATTATATGTAAAAGAAATTGTCAGACTTCATGGATTGCCATTATCTATTGTATTTGATAGAGATCCGAGGTTCACTTCTAAGTTCTGGAAGAGTCTACAAGCTGCATTGGGTACCAAGTTCAATTTCAGTACAGCATTCCATCCTCAGACTGACGGACAGTTGGAAAGGGTTATTCAAGTATTAGAGGATTTAATGAGGGCATGTGTTCTAGATTTTTCTAAGAGTTGGGATAAGAACATTCCACTAATGGAGTTTGCTTATAACAACAGTTTTTAGACAAGTATTTGTATGGCGCCATATGAGGTGTTATATGGTAGGAAGTGTCGAACACCGATCTGCTGGATAGAAATAGGTGAGCATCAGCTTATTGGGCCAAATTTTGTAAGAGATGCTGAGGAAAAGGCGAAGATCATACAGCATCAATTGAAAATGGCTAGTGACAGACAAAAATCGTATGCGAATTAAAAAAGGAAGGATATTGAGTTTAATGTGGGTGACAGTGTGTTTTTAAAAGTGTCTCCTTAGAGAAAGGTGTTGAGATTCTGGAAGAAAGGGAAATTGAGTCTGCGTTTTATTGGACCATATGAAGTGTTGGATAGAGTGGGTTCAGTGGCTTACCGGTTAGCTTTGCCTCCGACTTTAGCCAAACTCCATGATGTCTTTCATGTGTCAATTTTGAGGAAGTACCGATCGGATGAGTCTCATGTGTTACCTGTGCAAGAAATTGAGGTTCAATCGGATTTCTCTTATGATGAAAAATCGAAAGCGATTCTAGGAAGCGAGGTGAGGCATCTTTGTAATAAACAAATGCCATTTGTGAAGGTGCTTTGGCAACACCATGGAGTGGAAGAGGCGACATGGAAGCCTAAAGAGGCTATGCGGGAACAACATCCCCACCTATTTGATTCAAGTATGAATTTCGCGAACGAAATTCTTTTTAGGAGGGGAGAGTTGTAATGGCCCGAATCATACCTTGGTAGTAATTGGTTTAATTCGTCACATTGAGGAGGTGTGTGTGTGTACTAATTTGTGATGTGGACTAAATTGAAATAGAAATGAAGGACTTAATTGAATAACCAAAAGAAAGTTAAGTGGCTTATTGGCAATTGTGCATGATTAACAATAAGATGGATTAATTAGCTTAAATAATCAGATTTGAGTTAAGTGAGAATGGGGAGACTTGGTGGATTCCATGTGTGGGAGTGTGGAGCTGCCACCCAAGTGCTCTCCATGCAATATAAGGGGTTTGTAGAGCGATAAAGTCCAATTTGTTGCATGTACTTTCTAGCCATTTCTATCTCTCTCAAATTCTGTTTCTTCTACCCTTATTTTCCGTGTGATTCCCTTTAGAATTCTTATTTTAATCTAATGAATTTTGCTATGATGAACAAGTATTAAGAGGTGGTAATTGATAGGTAAGTGGTTTAGTTGGATTACTCTTCATCTTCTCCATTTGTTCTTTGATTTTGAATTAGTATAGACTTTGATGTTGTGTTCCAATTCTAAAAATTGGACTATGTGTGTAGCTGAGAATTCAAAGCAAGATAAAGGGAAAGCTAAGATTGGAGACCCTAGCTCAAAAGGAGATCTTTAGGAGCATAGGAGAAGAGGTTTGAGAAACTTGCCTTGTTTTTCTATTTGTTAGTTGTTTTTGTTATATTGTATGTTAATGTTGGCATATGGAGAATTGTTGTGAGAATGGTATAAAATGTTGGATGGTATATGATTGCTTGAGGAACTCTAATGGCATTTGTATAAGAGATGAACTATAACTAGGGTTGAGGAACATGTAATGTGCCTAACTCTATGCATTTTGAATTGAGTTAATTAGAATGGAAATTGTGCAATATGCTAGTTATTAAGTTGATTTGCATAATGGTATGAGGATGAAATGGTTGAATGATAAGTTTTGTAAACGGTATGAGAAAAGAGGTTATTTCCAAAGATTGTGTTTTGCAACTCCTGCATAGGTCATGGTGACAATCAAGAGATTGCAACCGTGAGGTAAGCAAAGTTGTATTCTACCTAGTTGTGAACTTGGTATGTCACGGTGACAACCAAAATAGTTGTGACTGTGAGGTACCATGAGTTCTATTCTGCCCGAAGTGAACCTAATATGTCATGGTGACAACCAAAATGGTTGTGACCGTGAGGTACCTTGATTTACATTCTGCCTTGCACCAAAGGAGTATGTCACAGTGACAACCAAAATGGTTATGACAGTGAGATACTCAAGAGTGGCATTCTGCTCGAGCAATTGGTGTATGTCACGGTGACAACCAAAATGGTTGTGACCGTGAGATACCCTAGAGTACATTCTGTTTTGAAACCTTTGGTATGTCACGGTGACAACCAAAATGGTTGTGAGCGTGAGGTACCCTATTTTTGTGAAGAATTATTAGTCATTCATGAGTGATGTCCAAATGGTAAAGCAATGATTAATTAAGTATAATAACACTTAATAAGTGTTTAATGTAGATATCAAATGGGATGATCATAGGTGACTAATGAGTTATATGGTTTGCTATGTTATAATCTATGCCATGTTATTCCATGAGATATGTGATGAGTTAAAAGAATGGCGTGTTGGTGGCCAAGAATGTGAATTTGTCATTGGTTTAAAAATGTTCGTAATGGAGGAATAATATTAATATTTGCTCTAATGAGTTATTATAACTGCTGGATTATGTGATCAAATAAATTGATAATCGAATTAAATAATTTTAGCCTGCGATTCAAGTAGTGGATAGATAGGCATGCCTATAGGGTCTAAGTGTTGCAGCCCAATGCGTCTGATTCCTCTGGAATCACAATACGACCTGAATCCTAGATGGATCCTTCAATGTGAAACATTGAAAATGTTGAATTTTACTGTACCTTAGGGTACCAATGCGAATGTGAGTATCTACGGATACATTGTATTTACTGTACCCATGGGGTACCAATGCGATACCCGTTATCCGCATCCTTGAACTGCGGGCAAGATTAAACTAATAAAAGTATCAAGTGAACAATGTGTATATGAATAAATGATTGTGGATTCAATGTGAATGAGTACACCATTACAATGAAGATTATTATGCCTGAGTTGAACTATTTAATTATATGACTATAGCATATACGTTTATATGATACATGAATCTAGATAAACTGAATTGATTGTCAATATGCTTATAATATGTTATATTTTTGTAATTATGTAACTATTGTATTGCATGCTATATATATGTGTGTATATGTTGTTTCCCCACTAAGTGTTATCACTTAGCATGAGTTTGCTAACCCGTGTAGGTTTGAACGCGAGGTGATCGTGAAGGACGAGTTCCGTATTGTCAACGGTCAACACTAGGAACTTATAGTGTAGTTTTTGGGTTTTGGGCAATGAGTTTTGCATATATAATGTTTAATCCTTTTATATCAAGCAGTAAGTAATGATGTAATAATTAAGTATCGTATCAGTATGTACATGATATGTATGCAGTATGTGAATGTGTCGTTATATGTAGACCTACAGTATATATGTATGATGTTTATAGTTGGTGAATGTGTAAATTGTGCATGAGATATCCGCTATATATGAAAGAGCAAGTGATGAAATTTTAGTTGTACAGGTTTAGCATGCATGAATGATAGTGTTATGTGCATGTGTTTGTTGTGTGGTGATCATTCTCGACCTCTTCAGCTGAGCTGTTCCATTGGTTGAGAATGGGCATTACAGGTTGTGGTATCAGAGCCTAGGTTTAGTCTTTTTTGGGAAGCGGGGTAGTTTAGAGTGTGTAGAGTTGTGTTGATCTAATACGAATGTCCTTGTTTAATGAGTAGTATTGATGGATCCTTCTCATTATTCGAGAGAGGAGACAGCAGAAAGCGTTAATCCCCGAGAAGCGATAGTGCCTGGGTCTGGATAGTCTAGGCCAGCCAGTTTGGGTAATGAGGTTCCAATGGTTCCGATGGCGGCCTTATTAAAGATGTCTCAGGACATGGCGAGGGTGCTCGATCGTATGATGACCCTAAAGGCTCCACTAGAATCCTTGAGGAAGCATGGAGCGGAGGAGTTCCATGGTACAAAATTAGATGAATCGGAGCAAGTTGAGTACTGGGTTGAGAAAGTACTGAGGGTTCTTGGAGAAATTAGGTGCCCTCCGGATCAGCGAGTATAATGTGTTATATCGCTGCTTCAAGGTGCTACTTATTATTAGTGGAAACTAGACCTGCAGCATCCCATGCTTCCGAATCCGATCACTTGGGAATTTTTTGAAAAAGGAATTTCGAAATAAGTATGTAACCAAGGCATATAGGAGGCAACTTGGAAGCAATTTCTGAATCTAAAATAGAGAGCAATGTTAGTGGCAGAATATGAGAAGGAATTTTATCGCTTGAGTAAGTATGCACTACCTGGTGTTCTAACTGAGGAGTTTAGATGTCAACAATTTGAAGATGGACTGATTGAGCAAATTAAGGCATCATTTATCTCGATGACCACTGAGCAGAATGTGAGTTACTATCGGATAGTTCAAGCTGCAATGCGAGCTGAGAGGTCTTTGGGGATATAAAAAGAAAGAATGCAGAAGAGAAATTCTAATCGTGGTGGGTCTCATTCAGGTAAGAGACTAAGGGATTCTCAGATGGCACCACCAGTTGAATATGTATTTAGTTCAGCGGTTAGAGGTAAGAAGAAACGGACTTCTCATGTGTCTGGGGCTGGTAGAGGTACATCTAGTACCAGGAGTGAAGTGCACGAGTGTCCCCATTGCGGAAAAAGGCATAGGGGAGAATGTTGGAGGATATCGGTTGCATGTTTTAGATGTGGAAGCACTGAGCAATTCTTAGCAAATTGTCCGAAAGCATATGAGGCAGCTGGGAATCAAAACGAGTAGAACAAGGGTGGTTCTAATTTGCCACCGGCTAATAGAGGAAGAGGAAGAGGACGTGGCAGAGGTGGCCAGTCCAGAGGTGGAACTGAATCTGAAATAGTGAACAGGCCTACTGTGGCACCAACTCGGGCTTATGCAATGAAGGCTTGAGAGGAATAGGATGCACCTAAGGTTATCACATGTACCTTTCTACTTTATGATGTAGAGATGTTTGCATTAATTGACCCTGGATCGACACATTCATATGTGTGCATTAAGAGGATATGTGATAAAATGCCTAGTGCTGAATATTTGAAATATGATATATGTGTATCGAGTCCATTGGGGAGTAATGTGAATGTGGATAAAGTGTATAGGGACTGTCCATTAGTAGTGCAAAGTTGTGTCTTTCCGATTGATTTGATTGAACTACCTTTTGATGAGTTTCATTTAATATTAGGTATGGATTGGTTAAGTAAACATAATGCGATAGTTGACTGTAGGAAAAAGACAGTGGTACTTGGTAATAGTAAAGGGAGTAAAGTGACCGTGAAGGGTATATGTGCTAATCCTATTGTTAATGTGTTATCGGCAATGCAAACGTATCGATGCTTGAGAAAGGGATGTGAGGCTTACTTGGTTCTTGTTTTAGATTCAAAAAGAAGGCAAGTGAAAATACATGATATACCCATATTGAGGGAGTTCTCTGATGTGTTTCAAGAAGAACTATCTGGGGTACTGCCAACAAGAGAAGTGTAGTTTTCGATTGATGTTGTGCCTGGAACAGTGCCAGTATCTAAGGTTCCTTATCGAATGGCTCCTATGGAGCTGAAGGAATTAAAGATGCAGTTGCAAGAGCTGTTAGACAGATGTTTTATAAGACCTAGTCTGTCTCCTTGGGGAGCACCAGTTCTGTTTATTAAGAAGAAAGATGGAACCCTGAGAACGTGTATAGATTAAAGATAATTAAACAAGGTAACAGTGAAGAATCGGTATCCTCTACCTAGAATTGAGGATTTGTTTGATCAGTTGAGATGAGCACATGTATTTTCTAAAATAGACTTAAGTTCAAGGTATTATCAGCTGCCTGTGAAGAAGGAAGATGTACCTAAGACTGCATTTAGAACTCGGCATGGACATTACGAATTCCTAGTAATGCCATTCGGGTTAACTAATATGCCAGCTACATTTATGGACTTAATGCATAGGGTGTTTAGACGGTATTTAGATCAGTTTGTGGTAGTACTTGTTGATGATATCTTGGTTTATTCAAGGAATGAAGAAGAGCATGAGTAGCATTTGAGAACAGTACTACAGGTTTTAAGGAAGTATCAGTTGTATGCTAAGTTGAGCAAGTGTGAGTTTTGGCTTAAGCAGGTATCTTTTTTGGGACATGTGATATCTTCTGAAGGGATTAAGGTAGATTCGTCTAAGGTTGAAGCGATTGTAAATTGGAAGCCACCTAGGAATGTACTTGAAGTTCGTAGTTTCTTGGGGTTGGCTGGGTATTATAAAAGATTTGTAAAAGGGTTTTCAATAATAGCTTCACCATTGACCAGGTTGCTATGAAAGGGAGTTAAGATTGAGTGGTCAGATAGGTGTCAATTGAGTTTTGATAAACTGAATAGGATGTTGGTGGAGGCACCAATCTTAACTCAGCCTATTTCTGGCAAAGAGTATGTATTTTACAGTGATGCTTCTGGTATAGGTTTGGGTTGTGTATTGATGCAAGATGGAAAGGTGGTAGCTTATGCCTCAAGGCAATTGAAGCTGCATGAACAGAATTATCCAACTAATGATCTAGTATTGGCAGTTGTGGTGTTTGCCATAAAGATTTGGCGACACTACCTGTATGGTGAGAAGTGTAAGATCTTCACTGATCACAAGAGCTTGAAATATTTGCTTATTCAGAAAGAGTTAAATTTGAGACAGCGTAGGTGGCTCGAACTTTTTAAGGACTACGATTGTATAGTGGACTATCACCCAGGTAAAGCCAATGCGGTGGTGGACGCATTAAGTAGAAAGTCTGTAACACCCCAAATCAGGCCTAGTCGGAATGGACAAGTTAAGTCGCATAAGTGAAGGGTATTTCAGTAAATTTGTACATGAATAATATGGATAATAAGGATTTATTTGCAAAGAAATTAATTAAATCAGTTAAGTGAAGGAATTATTATGGTGTGCTTGTTGTGTATGGAAGTAGGGTATAAGTGGGTTTTAGGAAAAGATTTGGTGTGACTCAAGTGTGGTACCTTGAAGATTTTTATTCAAGAAATGTTTGTATGTGGAATGAGTATGGTGCCAAGGTTGGAATTAGTCAAAGATGTATCTTGGATTTAATAGGATTATGACAAGTGGACCTTTAGGATGGTGACAAGTGGTATGGTTGGTGTGTGCACTAAATGAGAAAGAGAAAAAGGAAAAGAAGAATGGAAAAAGGGGCAGAATCACGTTTGGCCCTCCTCTCCTTCCCGTTCTTTCTCTTTTCTTTTTCCCTTTCCCATTTCTTGCATTCTTTCTCTTGGTTGTGTGTGAGTTGGAGCTATTTTGGAAGAGTTTGGGAGCAAGATTGAAGAGGTAAGTGGTTAGGTTTTGGTTATTGTGCTTTGATCTTCTTCTTCTTCTAGTTTGCTTTCGATTTGAGTAAGTTAGGGTTTTGGTCTAGTGATTCTTGGGTTTGTTTGTGCAAGTAATTGGTGATAAGAAGAATCAAAGTAAAGGAAAAGAGAAGATTTAAAGCTTGAAGAGAACCACTATTGTGCAACAAGAGGTTTGGGAGTTGATTCCTTTAATTGAGTTTTATTTGGTTTTTCTCCTAAATTCTTATTGAGTTATGAATATATATATTTGTATATGATTTCCAGTAAATTGAGTGATTAAGATGATTCTTATGTACATATTTGTTTGGGTAAATGTATTAAAAATGCATGAAGTGGCTTAAGTTGAAGGTGTGTGAGAATTGGAAGTGAAGTGTGTAATTGGGGTAAACCCTGTTTCGTTCTCATCTGACCCTTGTGCAATGTTTTGGTCATAAGTAGAGTTTTAGAACTCCAAATCATGCGATTCTTGAACCATTAGAACCATGAATTCCATTACATTAAATGTCTCAGAAATAGTCTTGGACCAATTCGCAATCTAAGACATCGAAACATTGATTACAAATGTAGTGTCTCTGTTGTGTCGGGTTGTTTGACCAGTATGGGTTGTGGAGTGCATATCTGGAGTTGTAGATGTCCAATTGATGTGACACGTGTTTCATTTGAAAGCTACGATGTAGGAGAACATTTGTTAAGAAGACTACGTTTCCTAAAAACGAGGTTTAGAGGTCGGTTTTCGCGATACTAGTTTATAGTAGAAAGCAGTTTGTTAGGGGAGCTGAAGCGAGCCTCTGTCGCGAGCGCGACAAGGGTCGCGACCTCGCGACAGAAAAATATGTTTTGAGCCTTTTCTTCTCTATTTTTGAGTCTAGGGTTGACCCGGATCAATCCCGTATCTTTCCCATCAGTTATTACGCATGTTTAGGGTAATTAATTAGCTATACAAGTAATTATCGTTGGGAAAACTTAGGAGTACGTTTACGATTGGTGAGTTAACTAGTAATTAATCATAGATATAATCCTATGAAGGATTGTGTATGAATGAGTGCTATTATGTGATAGTCTCATGAGTAACCTTAGCATGAAGAACCATATGTATGAATACATTTAACGTGGGTGCGATTGAGTTGATTGACGAATAAGGTTGTTATTATAGATTGTGTATATGGATATTGTTAAGGGCATGTTTTATTGAAATACTTGATACGAATGTTGGATTTATGTTGTTAATAATGTGTGACTGGCTGGAGATGAGGTAAGAGACCTTTGAATGTGTTTCGTGTGTTTGTGGGTGAGTTTGAGGAAAGAAAGATCTTGCAAAATTCTGCAGATTTTCGGAATCATGACTCTGTCGCGATCGCGACACTGTCGCGAGCGCGACAGAGACCGGTGATTTTGATGCTGTGCTGTCGCGACCCCGCGATAGCAATAGCTTGTCTGCTCTCTGTCGCGAGCGCGACAACCGTCGCGATCGCGATAGAGCACATTGTTGGCCTGTGCTATCGCGAGCACGCGACTTGTCGCGACCCCGCGATAGCAATACTTGCCCTCTGTCGCGACCGCGACAATATCGCGAGCGCGACAGAGCCGGGCCTTCTCTCCTTCCCGCGATCGCGAAGCCCGTCGCGCGCGCGCAGCGAAGAGACTATGGTCTCTGTCGCGAGCGCGACAGTTGTGTTGTGTTGAATGAGTTTTCTTCGGTGATTCCAATGTTTGAGTTCCGAACTTGTGATGCCTTTAGGTGTACTCTTTGACTATGTTATGAAGTATGTTAATATAATTGAATGTATTATGCATATCTATATTTATGATCTTTCTCTAAGATTATTATGATATGCTTAAGTGTAAATTGTATGATGCATTACTGACTTTATGATTTTATTCATATGTCTCACCTATTGCTGATTACGTATAATGATATAAATTATGTGATGTGAAATATGATTTGTATGATGCATGACCTGCGAGAGTCAGTCTAGTGGATAGTTAGGCATGCCTAATAGAGTCTTTGTAGCTGCAGCGCCCGTTGAACGATTTGGACCCTGATCAGGTCCCACGACTGGTTCCTCGCGAACCCCTAACAGTGCGGATCCTCGCGATCCTTTTTAATGTGATTGGATCGGGTTAAGATCCCTCAATAGTAAAATGCTTTTGGTGACAAAATAAAATGATTTTCGATTAGTACCCGTAAGGTACTCTCTGGCCGACTTGTACCCGTAAGGTACTAAACAGTTCACTCGTTATCCACTATTATGAGTCAGCAGGTACTTTGATGGGTTGTTTTATTCTGTTTTGAAATAGCCATTAGAATGTGATATCTGAATGAGCAAGAATCAGTTTATGTGTATATGAATATGACTACGGGCTTTAGAAGGTAAATCTGTATTTAGTAAACATGACTTTTCAGTTAACATGATTATCCGTATTTGGTATGTGATTTGTTATTAGTTTCTGAATGCTTTGAAATGATTCGATCGATGTAATTATGTATATGAGTTAAGCATGGTTTTATTGTGTATAAGCATGTGAATCAGATTGGTTGTGAGGGTAAGTATATAAGATGTAATCGTACTTTCTGCCTGGTTTTGATATGAATGTGAAGTGATGTGATTATGCCTTCCGTCTCCGTTATGGGAGTGTCTACAACATGATATGCTATGTATTAGAGTTGTGCAGCAGAAGTGTGGTGTTTTGGATGATTTTCTTGGGTATGTGGCTCAGCATGATAACACTGGTGTCGTGTTTTGAGTTATGACTGTTTTGGCCCATTCCTGATATATGCTTATGATTATGTGTGTGAGTTTCCGAATGAATGCCTTTATTATGCAAGTCTGTTTAGATATGTGTTTTGAATATTCGCAATTGCCATTTGAATGTATTTTGCCTCGACGACCATTGTGAATGGCCGTCCATATTATTATGTTTGTTTTCCCCACTAAGCGTTATCGCTTAGCACGGGCTCTTTTCCCCGTGCAGGTGGCAGGTTTTTCCTTTGTTCGAGTCGCGCATCTGCAGAGTCGGCCACATAGGAGCTAGAAGTTTTGTATCTTGTTCAGCTTTTGTAATTTGGAGTTTTTTTATATCGGTGTAATATGTATCTGTAATCATATGTAAAGAGAATGATGTAATATTTCAGGCTCCTATTGTATGATTGTACGTTTGTATATGTGTATGGTTTCGTTTAAATTATGCACGTTTATGAATATGTATGTTCAGATTTTGTTCCGTAAAGTTTTTAATTCTTTCATAATTATATACGCTTTGTATCGTTTCTGTTCGGTAACACACCTACTCGTATGGCTTCCTACTCCCTTGCGGATGGGTTCGCCTACGTATGAGTTGGGGTGTTACAAAGTTTGTTTCGGCTATGATGTTAAGACATGTGAGATGGAGACTTACTGCAGATGAGGCATTGTTAGCTCAGTTAAAAGAAAGACCTGTATTTAGAGATGAATTGATTACTGCACAAAAAAGTGATCTCAAGTTACAATAAATTTTGCAGTCAGTGATGAGTGGTGACAAGACTGACTATTCAGTGAATGAGGAAGGTGTATTATTTTACAGGAATCGGTTATGTGTTGCAAATGATAATAGATTGAGAAAGAGGTTGATGTACGATGCGTACAATAATGTTTTTACAATGCATCCAGGTGGAAATAAAATGTACCAGGATTTGAAACATCTATATTTGTGGCCTGGTATGAAAAGGGATGTGGCGAAATATGTGTCCAAGTGTCTGACCTGTCAACAGGTGAAAGCGGAACATCAAGTTCCCCATTGTTTGCTGAATCCTCTTTCTATTCCACAATGGAAATAGGACACCATGTAACACCCCTTACCCATGCGTAGCCGAACCCATCCGCATCGGAGTGGGAAGCCGTACGAGTAGGGGTGTCACCAAATAGGACGATACAATATCATACATTCAAACATCATAAACATACGAAATTACAGCGAAAATTAAAACTTTTGAAATTAAAACTGATCATGCATTAATATAACAAAACATTACAATAATGTTCTGATCAATTGCCAATACAAAAAATTACATATCCAAAATATTCATAGCGGAAGCTTGACAAAAAGTAATACATGAGAGTTCTATTACAAAAAGGAATCATTATAACTGCTACAAAAATAAGCCCTACACTAATCTCTTCTGTGTTGGTTTGACTGGCGGTGACTCTCCCAAATAACAGCACCTTCTGCACCTGCACGGATAAAACACCGTGCTAAGCAATAAATGCTTAGTGGGGAAACACAACAGTAATGTGGATGGCCCTTCACAATGGTCGTCAAAGAATAACACATACGATATGGCACATGCAGATAATCATACATAATATAACACACTTAGATCACAAATGGATATACAACATATATCGTGTCACATTCATAATTTTCAGAAGCTCATGATTACGTTCAAATAACAGTTGATTCATATACTCATCATTATGCTCATTTGAATATCATATTCTTATAGCATACCAAAGTAAACCAAAACAAATACCTGCTGACACAAAATAGTGGATAACAAGAGCACGCATAACGTAATTTACAGGTACGAATCAAACGCATAACGTACCTTACGGGTAGGAATCGAAAACCATTTAATTTATATCGCATATAAAAACATTTTACTAAGGGGATCTTAAATACGATCCAAACACATTGAAAAGGATGGCGATGATCTGAACACATAAAAAGGCTTCACGAGGAACCAAATGGGGGACCTGATCCGGGTCCAAACGTCCAAAGGTGCTGCAGCTAAAAGGCTCTCTTAGGCATGCCTAACTATCCACTAGACTGACTCTTGCAGGTTATGCATAATCCAAATCATGTTCCAAAACATAGCATATAATTATTAATGGATAACATGTTATTGGTCATGAAGAAATCATGATAATACACATATAAGCAAAATAATGTAGCACACAGTAGTGAAAAGCCAAGAGGAGATATTTAAAATCCATTTTAGAAAAACAGAGTATGTGAGAGAACAGGGCAGAGTCACTGTCGCGATCGCGACAAAGTCGCGCTCCCGACAGAAGGGCTATGAGCATTGACCACGCCTCGTGAGCATTGCTCACGACTCGTGAGGTTCGCTCATGACGCTCACATCTCGTGAGCATGGCTCACGATCTCACGATTTCTCAGCCTTCAGGCGCGAGAGCTAGAAATTTCGTTCTGTCGTGCTCGCGACAGCATCGGGATTTCTATTTCTCAGCAAAAATGCAAGAAGCCCAGAAAAATTCAAAACAAAACCATTTTGACCCAAATCAAACTTGAAATTAATCTTACCTCAAAATAGGCCTTCCAAACACCATAACCCATATAAAACAACATATTTCCACAATTAATTCAAAATAAATCATCAATTCACAAATCAATATCTCAATAGTTCACAAAACCAGAAAATTTTGCAGCTAAGTTCAATCAACTTCACATTTGATTCAATAATTATGCAACATAACTCATCAAAACTCAAAACCCATATCATATATACCCATATAAGCCTATTTACACATCATAAATTTCTAGAAATTCATGCATATCTCAAAAGACACATATGAACATCAATTCAAAGAAAGTTCCCAAACCTGAATCTCCTAAGCTCCAAATCACTTGGTGCCACTAATACCAGCCTTCTCCTTGCCTTTAGGGTAGCAAGGAGCCTCAACTAACCACAACCCACCATAACAAACAAACAACAAAACCTTAATCCCAAAAAATGAGAAGAAGAAGATGAACAAGATGAAAATGCATAAAACTCACCAATAAGAATGCTAGGAGATGATCAATTCCCACCAACTATGACTTGAATCCAAACTAGGGCACAAAATGGGAAGAGAAGAGGAAGAAGAGAAATGAAGAGAAGAGAGAAACGAGATTGAGGGAGCAAAATTTCTGCTTCCCTTTCTCTGTCCTCTTCTAAATCCCCTCTCTCCTAACCTTAGCCATGTGTCCTCTTCCTAGTGGTGGATCTTAATCACTCACACCGAACAAGAATGCACTACACACACATAATGAAATCCTAACTTATAATACCCTACAAATGTGTGAACACACACACACTAGCACAACCCAACAAACACATCTTATTATGGTATGCTCAAGCACACACAATCATAACCCAACTAACTCACACCCTAATACTATGTGAGCACCCACACTATAATACAACCCACCAAAATATGAAATTCCCAAAATACCCTTATGTCATGCAAATACACATATATAATACATACACAAACATGGCTCGAATGTCTAGGGGGCAAATGGGGTGTGACAACTCTCCCCTACTAATAAGAATTTCGTCCTTGAAATTCTCACCTAAAATGAACAAATGCAGATATTGAGCTCTCATGGTCGCCTCTGGTTCCTAAGTAGCTTCTTCGACTCCGTGATGATTCCATACTACTTTGACCAAAGGGACTTGCTTACTCCTCAACTGTCTCACTTCCCGAGCTAGGATGGCTTTCGGTTCCTCATCATAAGAAAAGTCTGGCTGCACTTGCACATCCTGAACTGACAATACATGTGAAGGATTCGATCTATACCGACGTAGCATCGAATCATGGAAAACATGGTGTCACTTTGCCAACTCTATAGGTAAAGCAAAACTATAGGCTACCGGACTAATCTTAGCTAACACTTCATACGGTCCAATAAATCGAGGACTAAGCTTACCCTTCTTCCCAAATCTTAGTATTTTTCTCCAAGGAGAAACCTTAAGGAAAACCTTGTCCCCGACCTCAAATTAAACATCTTTTCTCTTCAGGTTAGCATAAGACTTCTGCCGATCCTTAGCCGCCTTCAAATTCCGCTACACAACTCTAATCTTCTCCTCTGTATCCATAACCAACTCTGGTCCAATAATCGCACGCTCTAACAACTCAGTCCAACAAACTGGAGTCCTACACTGTCGACCATATAAAGCCTCATACGGGGACATACCAATGCTCTACTAATAACTGTTGTTGTAGGTAAACTCCATAAGCTGCACATATCTGTCCTAACTACCCGAAAAATCCAATGCACAAGCCCGCAATATATCCTCTAGAATTTGAATGACCCACTCTAACTGACCATCTGTCTGAGGATGAAATGCCGTACTGAAATTCAACTTGATACCCAAAGCTCTCCGCAATTCCTTCTAAAACTTTGAAGTAAACATTGGATCCCGATCCGACACTATGGACAACGGCACTCCATGCAGTCTGACCACCTCATTTACATAGATACTGGCTAACTTATGTAATACCCCAAAGTGTACCCTAGTCGGATTATAGTGTCAATTGCATGTTAGGGTGTTAATGAGATTGGATTAAGTGAGTAATTAATGGGCCAAGGGTGTAATTGAAAAAGGAAAAGTTACAATTAAAGGACAGAATTATTATGAGGGACTAAATGGATAAATGTCATGGAGTGAGGTGCAAATTTGGAGTTGCTGGAAAGTGGAATCCACGTGTGGCTTCTTCCTTGAGATAGCCAACCCACTTGCATGCAATTTAAGAATATAAAAAGGCAGAATTGGGATTGGTAATTCATTTTTGGGAAATCCAGCCATCTCTCTCTCCATTTTCTAAAATTCATCTTTCTCTTTTCATTGAGTTTAACTTGGTTTCTTAATGTTTAAATCTGGAATTTGATTGCATGTGAATTGGTTTGAAGAGTTGAATCAAGAAGGTAAGTGGATTGTTAGTTTATGAGTATCTCTTCTTCTACTCCCTTTCTTTGAGTTGGATTTGGATTGGATTTTGAGTATGGACTAAGAGAGAGTTTATGTTTGCATTTTGTGTAAGATTTTGACAAGAGGAAAGCAAAAGGAAAGGAGAAGCTTTAGTTGAGTAAATAGTGGCCAACACCTGCATTTTGAGGTTTGGGATACTTCTGTGTATAAGTTGTATTTACTTGAGTATGCATGTGGAATAGTTTGAATTTGTTGTGAAGTTGATGCTTGTGAATGTGACTTAAGATGATAAGTATGATAATTTGCTATGTGTTGAGATTGGAACTTTGGCATGAGTATGATGATAACCAAGTATGAACCCTAAATCTAAGTGTGATGTGTGATGAGTAATGAACCAGCTCTAACTATTGATTTTGTTAATCTATTTTGGAAGCCTATACTGACCCCCGTGACTTGTTTATAGTGTAAGTTGAGTTTTACAACTCCAAAAGGTCTTAGACTAATTGGATTAGAACCATAAGAGCTGTGGCTATAAATGTCCTAGAAATAGCTCTATTGATTTGAGGACACTAAGGTCTTCAAAATTGACCATAACCGTAGGTGAAATTCTATAGGAGGGCTTCTGGAACCAGTTGAGTTCCTTTGGCCATAACTCCTTCATTTTAAATCCAATTGACCTAAAACTTGTCCCATTTGAAGGGTAAGACATAGAGGAACAAATGTTGTGGGACCTATGCCTAAAATTGAGTGTAAGACATCCATTTGGGCTGTACAAAATTGTGCTGTGAACCAGTCTCGAAAGTTAGCTTCTGTTTTGCTTAATTTAGTATGTCACGGTGGCAACCAATTCATTACCACCGTGACCAGTGCCCAGAGAGGGCAAAATCGCATGTAAATGGACCTCACGGTGACAACCAAGTGGTTACCACCGTGACATATTTATCATTGTTCCCGAAATGCACGCGAACTTCACCACGAGTTCCCATGACTTGTCCAATACATATTTATCATTGTAAGATGAGTATCTTAAGCATGATGAGTTATGCATACTATATATATATAAATATGTATGAGCTATAAGTGTTCTAAGTGTGATGAATTAAGTATGTGAATCCGAATATGATAAATCATGAATGCGAATGCTATAGTTTTGGATGCGAATATGTATAGTCTTGAATATGAATGCGTACAACAAGAATGTGAAGGTGTATAAGTGTAAATGTGAATGTATATAACCATGAATGTGCTAATGCATATATATGAGTATATCCATGTGTAAATTAAGTATGATAAATCATGAATGATGATGCGTATTAACAAGCATATATTTTAAATATCTTGAGCATGGTGAACCATGTATGCAATGATATGCATATAGAGTTACATGTGAATGAGTTTAGAATGACATGTATGTATGCATAGTAAGATATGAAGTAGATTACATGACTAGCATGGGTTTAAGTAAATGCATATGAATGACCATACATGTTTTGATATGGGATAATGGTTATAAGCCTTAGATGCTCATACAAGTGGATAGATAGGCATGCCTATAAAGGGTTAGATGATTTGCAGCTGCTAGATGTTTGGCACTGACGGGTGTCTGTATGTTTGGCATCGACGGATGTCTAGATATTGATACTTAAAGTATCTAGATGTTTGGGACTACGTCTCTAGATGGCTTGAGACTATGGTCTCTAGATGTTTTAGTACCATTACTTGGTATCTACATGTACCCGTATCCACTTATGTTATGACAATGGGCTAAATGTAAAATGTAAAAGTATACGAATTGATGTTAAATGTACAAGAGATGATACTATTATATGTAGAAGAAATGATGTCTATATGTACAAGATATGCTATAAGTATGCTTTTACGCTTATATGTATATAAATGGACATGATATGCAATGACATGATATTATATGTTATATGAGCTGATAGTTAGAGTTAGAAGAATATGAGCATGATATAAGTTACATGAGATTACTAAATATGTTATGAAGCATGTTGATAAAATGTTTAGTATGTTACAAGTATGGTAAATGCTATTTACTTTTTATGCTCTTATTGATTGGCATATCGACTATTGATATGCTTTGATGATTATGTTTGTGACTTCATTAGAAGTCTTTTATGTGTGATATCCCCACTAAGCGATTTCGCTTAGCACGGGTGTTTTCCCGTGTAGGTTTACAGGTTCGGAGGGTTGCACATCTGCAAGGTCATGGCCACTAGGAGTATATATTGAAGTCTTTTTGTATACGGCATAGTTTTGTATACATGTTCTAGTGTTTTGTATAGCTTGGCATATGTAAATGTAAAACGACTTTTGTATAGGACATGTATATGGCAAAGCAATTTTGTATAAGATATGTGAACGAAAAGTAAATGTAAAGTAAACGTTATAATGTAAAAGAACAGTTTCATTTTGAATATATAAATGAATATAAGAGTTTACTTTTTGGCATGTTTTAGTTATATTAAAGATGATTATTCCACTGCAAGTGATTGTATGATTTTATCTTCGCTTCCGCATGAGTGTTCTGTATGTGCATGCGTTGTGGTGACCTAATATCCTCCCAAGGGGTATTGGGGTGCTACAACTTATCCATCGAATAATCCACTCTAACTGGTAGGAAATGAGATGACTTCGTGAGCCGATCGACAGTCACCCAAACTGAGTCATGCTTCTTTTGAGTCAAAGGCAAACCAGATACAAAGTCCATGGCGATATCATCCCACTTCCACTTGGGAACGGATAAAGGTGTGAGCAATCCCGAAGGAACTCGATGCTCAGCCTTTACCTGCTAACATGTCAAGCACTTAGACACAAAATCCACAATATCCCTCTTCATACCAGACCACCGGTAAAACTGTTTCATGTCTCGGTACATCTTCTCACTACCGGGATGCATAATGAAAATCGTAGTATGTGCCTCTCTCAAAAGCTGTTTCCTTAACTCCTCATTCTTAGGCACACACAAGCGATTTCTATACCTAAGCACCCCATCCAGAACTGAGAACTTTGACTGCTTACCTGATTGAACCTCTTGCACAACCCACTACAACCTCTCATCATCTTTCTGTGCATCCACAATCTTCTGTCTCAAGGTAGGCTTCACTCTCAACTGAGCAACCAAAGCCCCATCCGAATCAAACCTCCACCTGAATCGCCTCAAGAACATAGCAGAAACCGACTTTCGACTCAAAGCATCCGCGACCACAATGGCCTTACCTGGGTGGTAATCCAATATGCAGTCATAGTCCTTGAACAACTCTAGCCAACGGCGCTGCCTCATGTTCAACTCCTTCTGCGTGAGAAGATATTTCAAGCTCTTATGGTCCGTAAAGATCCTACACTTCTCCCCATACAGATAGTGATGCCAAATCTTCAAAGCAAAGATCACAGCTGCAAACTCTAAATCGTGCGTCGGATAATTCCTCTCATGTTATTTTAACTGACGGGAAGCATAAGCCTCAACCTTCTCCTCTTGCATCAACACACAACCAAGACCGACACCGGAAGCATAGTTGTACATCACAAACTCTTTACCAAAGATGGGTTGAGTAAGTACAGGAGCTTCCACTAGTAACTTCTTCAACTGCTCAAAATAAGTCTGACACTTATCTGACCACTCAAATCTGACCCCTTTCCTTAACAACCTCATCATCGGAGCAGCAATAACTGAGAAACCCTTCACAAACTGATGATAGTAACCCGCCAAACTAAGAAAAATTCTCACTTCTTGAACATTTCTAGGCGATTTCCAATCAATAATTGCCTCAATCTTAGATGGATCCACTTGAATACCCTTAGCCGAAACAATATGACCCAAGAATGACACTTCCCGGAGCCAAAAATCACACTTACTGAGCTTGGTAAACAACCGATGCTCTCTCAGAACTTGCAAAACCAACCTGAGATGCTCCTCATGCTCACTCTCATCCTTGGAATAAACCAAGATATCATCTATGAACACTACTATAAATCGATCAAGATATGGCCTGAACACTCGGTTCATCAAATCCATAAATGCCGCAGGTGCATTGGTCAAACCAAACGGCATCACTAAAAACTCATAGTGGCCATACCTAGTCCGAAATGCAGTCTTAATCACATCCGCACCCTAAACTCACAGCTGATAATACCCGGACCGAAGATTAATCTTTGAAAAGACACCCGCACCTCTAAGCTGATCAAATAAATCCTCGACTCTAGGCAACAGATACTTGTTCTTCACTGTAACCTTGTTGATTTGCCTATAGTAGATACACATTCTCATAGAACCATCCTTTTTCTTAACAAACAGGACCGGAGCACCCCATGGAGATATGCTGGGCCGAATGAACCCCTTATCCAATAGCTCTTGTAGCTGAGTTGTGAGTTCTCTCAACTCTACAGGAGCCATCCGATAAGGTGCTTTCGATATGGGAGTAGTACCCGGCACTATCTCTATGGATAACTCCACCTCCCTCTTTGGAGGCAAACCAGGCAACTCACTCGGGAACACATCACCAAACTCTCGGACAACCAGGATATCCTCAATCCTAACTTGATCCCGCTTAGAATCCAGTACCACTGCAAAAAAAGCCTCATAATCCTTCCTAATGAATCTCTTAACTAGCATTGCAGAAATCACATTGCTCAAAGAACTAGCACCCAAACCTTTAACAAACACAGACGACCGATCTCTATCCCGAAGCACAACCATCTTCCTATGGCAATCGACCACTGCCCGATGCTTACCCAACCAATCCATACCCAAAATCAAATCAAACTCTCTGAAAGGTAACTCAATCAAATCTGCTAGAAATTCAACTCCCTCAACCAACAGGGGACAATTCCTAAACATTCTACTCATATTGACACTATACCCTAAAGGACTAGTCACACAGATCTCATAATCTAACTGGTCTACATCATGCAACTTATCACTTAACTTATCAGTGCACAAATATGAATGTGTGGAACCAGGGTCAATTAGAGCATATAATTCAATGTCATGGAGTAGAAACTTACCGGCAATCACATCTGGAGCATCCTGCTCCTCCCGAGCTCTCACTGCATAAGCTCTAGCTGGGACGGGCAAAGGACGCTCAACTGACTCTGATGCAGCACTCTCTCTAGGTTAACCGCCTCGACCTCTACCTCGGCCTCTACCCTGGGTAGCTTGAGAAGCATTCGAACCCACTCTACTGGCCTCTCTCTGATCACCTGAAGCCTTATACGATTTCGGACAGTTGGCCAAAAAGTGCTCAGTGCTCCCACATCTGAAACACCCACCAGTGAGCCACCTACACTCACCCTAGTGGTGCTTGTTACAATGAGAACATTCCGGTAAAATCTCAGTCCTTCCACCTGAATTACCTCTACTAGAACTAGACACCACAGCTGAACCCTATCTTCTACCTCTCGTAGCCGGGCCTGAAGATGATTCATCTTGCAGGTTCCTTGACCTCTTACTCGAGGATGAAGAAGATGAACCACCACGAGAAGGATTCCTCCTCTGAGCTCTCTCTCTCAAGACAGATTCTGACCTCTCAGCCCTAACAGCAGCTTGCACAAACTGGTAATACCCCACTCCCGGAGTACTCATCAAAGAGATCAACATCGCCCACAACGACTCATTTAAACCGGCCTCGAAATGTCTACACCTGAACTCATCTTTCATAATATCTTCCAGTGCATACTTAGCCAACCGGTTAAAATCCTTCTCAAACTCAGACACAGACATCACCCGCTATTTCAAAATCAAGAACTAAGGCCACCTAGCATCCTTGTATGTCTGGGTCACATACTTGTTCGTGAACTCTCTTTCGAAAAACTCCCAAGTAATTGGGTCAGGCAACTGAGGATGTCTACAAACAAACTCCCACCATTCATATGCAGACCCTTGCAGCAAGGCCACTGCACACTCCACTTTGTAATTAGGAGGACACCGCACTTCTCTCAAAGCACGCTTTACCTTATCAATCCACTTCTCAGCGACTTACGACTCATCCAAACCCGTTCCATAAAAGTCTTCAGCACTAGCTCTTCTCATACTCTCAGTCGGGGCCTTAGGGGCAGTCACTCTCTCCAAGACTCGAGCCATGTACTAGATAGCTTAAGTATTGCCTCGAAAGGCATGGCTGCAGCCTCGGGCTATACCCTAGCAGGTTGAGACGACACAGAAACCGAAGGATCAACAGCTTAAGGATTCACGCTTTCAGCTAACCCCTTAAGTGCCCCTCGAACAGAATCGAAATCCATCTAAAATAAATAAGAAGACAACCGCATCAGCCAACATAGTCCTAGACATATACTCATCTATGCACATCACAACAATAACAACAACATCTAGAAAAGCCTAAACCTGGGCTCTGATACCAAAAATTGTAACACCCCCTACCCATACGTAGGCGAACCCATCCGCATCGGAGTGGGAAGCCGTACGAGCAAGGGTCACCAAACAGGATGATACAATATCATACATTCAAACATCATAAACATATGGAATTACAGCGAAAATTAAAACCTTTGAAAGCAAAACTGATCATGCATTAATATAACAAATCACTACAATAATTTTCTGATCAATTGCCAATACAAAATAATTACATATCTAAAATATTCATAGCGGAAGCTTGACAAAAACTAATACATGACAGTACTATTAAAAAAAGGAATCATCATAACTGCTACAAAAATAAGCCCTACACTAATCCCTTCTATGTTGGCTTGACTGGCGGCGATTCTCCCAAATAACAGCACCTTCCACACCTGCACGGATAAAACACCATGCTAAGCGATAAACGCTTAGTGGGGAAACACAACAGTAACGTGGATGGCCCTTCACAATGGTCATCAAAGAATAACACATACGATATGGCACATGTAGTTAATCACACATAATATAACACACTTAGATCACAAATGGATATACAACATATATCGTGTCACATTCATAATTTTCAGAAGCTCATGATTATGTTAAGATAACAGTTGATTCATATACTCATCATTATGCTCATTCGAATATCATATTCTTATAGCATCCAAAAGCACACCAAAACAAATACCTGCTGACTCAAAATAGTGGATAACGAGAGAATGCATAACGTATCTTACGTGTACGAATCGAACGCATAACGTACCTTATGGGTACGAATCAAAAACCATTTAATTTATATCGCATATAAAAAATTTTACTGAGGGGATCTTAAACAAGATCCAAACACATTGAAAAGGATCGCGAGGATCTGAACACATAAAAAGGGTTCGCGAGGAACCAAACGAGGGACCTGATCGGGGTCCAAACGTCCAAAGGTGTTGCAGCTAAAGAGACTCTATTAGGCATGCCTAACTATCCACTAGACTGACTCTTGCAAGTCATGCGTAATCCAAATCATGTTCCAAAACATAACATATAATTATT